>JAZGTJ010002107.1:0-26411 GCA_036877575.1 Botia almorhae
AAAGCACACTTACACATACACACAGACAAATCTGCTATAACCTCTAGCAAAAACACACTACTGAAATAGTTAGTGTAGCAGATGGTCTTTAATTATCCAGTAACATGTGTAGGACATTAAGCCCCTACAGAAGAAAGAAAATCAGCCCAATAAAACAACAGGGCTTTATATAGTTGAGCTGTTGCTGTCTCACTGTAGTGATGATAGGTATTTATTGCAGTGTAGACTATAAGGGTGTTGTATCTGTTGGAAGTTTCACTCTGAAACACACTTACAGGCTGTTTAAACTTTTCCAGGGTAGTATCAGGTGGTTGGGCTCACCTGCTGGGCCAAGTCAGAGGTCCGGGTAATTAACTCTGAAATAACATCATTGCATCCCACATACAGTTTTAATTTTAGACCCACATTCAGCTGGCGTTATGCAAAAGTATGACATACTCACCCATACTGGAGAGGGAGGGAGTCAAGTTGCAGCGTGTAAATTTGTTGGTCGTTAAGTAGACACGCTGTTCAAGCCTAGCTTGGGCAAGATTAAACTGGATTTAGGGGACTCCAGCTCTAATCACGTGGGTAATGTTCCAAGTTAAGCTGCGAATGCCTTCAGGCATATATGAGCAACCGAACTGGGGTAGATGTGTGTAAAAGCGTTGAGTTTTCAAAATTACGATTAGAGAGACAGTTTTCCCAAAATGTCTTGTCATTGTGGTAAACACATTTTTCTTACATGTCATGACTCAGCAATCAATGAATACCATTAAATTTAGCCTGGAATACAATGGTTTTGTAATGTGTTTTTGCAGGGGTGGCTGTGTAAGATTGCAAGACAGAGAAAGTGTTTTCTGGCATGCCTGGTTGGGTTCTGTAGCATGACCAGACAAGCACAGGATGAACTGTGATAAAGGGCATCAAATATGAATGTTAAACTTTAATGATTAACACCGTAATAAGCTGCATTCATAAAAGTTTTGATGCCAAAGATTGAAAAATAATGAACCAGATATCCACTGATTCAGCTTAGTTAGAATGACTCAGCAATTTGCATTGCTTGTCTTACTATTAGACGCCCAACCTCAAAAAGATGGATGTATAATTACAATTATCTGATGCTTTTACACAGAGTGACTTGCAAATGAGAGTAATACAAGCAGAAGGGTGTAGTGTTTTAAAGCAAAATCACACAAACAAGGACTGTGCTAATATACAGCCTCTATTAAGCCACTCTTGCTTGTGTGATATAGTTGATATATTATAGAAAAGTATGTAATTGTATGGAATTTGGTAGTAAAAACCAAGGCGTGCTGTATAAACTTTTTGCATGTGGAACTTGTGGAACTACTTTTTACACCAAGGGCACAGGCTTTGCCATCGCTAGTTCAAAAAATGCATCAAAGTCTTTGTTGATCATTTAAAGATGTCTAGCAACAGCAACAAACGATGGTGTAGTCTGTTATTGAGAAGTTACTGGAGTAAACAGGACTTTTAAGAGAGAGTGAGGGAGAGCGACTGAGTGTGTATAATTTCCGGCATCTGCCTTGACTGTCTGCGGTAACTAATAACTTTGCTGCAGTATCATTTTAAAGGTTACTATGTTGGAACGAAGCAAAAAGTGTCCCAGTGTTGTTCTGGTCCCATATTAACTTTCTTTGAACACCTCTCATCCAATCAGATTTAAGAAATGCTAAGATAGCCAGAATCTATATGGTACAGCATCATTAAACACATCTTAAACACCTTCTGCTGTCTAATCTTTAGCTTACAGTTGCATCACAGTTTTCTCAGTTCTATCTTGTACCTCTTGTACTACAGTGTTGTTATGTGTTATGTTAACTGTTATGTAAAGGTTCCAACAGAAGGGTGCCAGGTTTTATAGAATCTGTATCTGGTGTCCTCAGCTGGTGCTTTAATTCACAAACTCTGTGTCTGGACTTGCTTTTCCATGACATGAAAAGCTGCTGCATTGTGTGGTGCTTCATTTCTTCCCCATTTTAAAAGGTCATGTGACATTGAGGTCATTTTACCCGGTTTACTTTAACAGAACTGTGGGTAGAGTAGAGAGCTGATACATGCCAGCACAAAATGCCTGTGTTTTTATCTGGCACGTTAACAGACACTGTGAAGTAATAATAATGATTATACAGCATTTTAAATGATTATACATGCGCTGACAGATGCTATTAATCATTTTAGATGGCTAGAGGTCCAAAAGCAATATAACACTCTCTTGGAATAGAATGAACTGTATGGAATAGAATGAATAATTGTTAAACTTTACATATATTTTTTTGTAAAGTGACTTTTTTTGCATTTGACTTTTCATATGCATGTGGTTCAACACAAACATTTCCAGAGAAAGACATTCCACAGCAAAGGCATTTTCCAGGTTAGAAAGATTGTAGTCTCATTTTTGAGGGAAACTCAAATAGCCAGTGAGTTACTAATCTTGTTGCTTTTAAGGGCAACAAAGTATTTGTCCATACTAGCGGAAACTATCTGAATATAGTACAACAGGTTTCATGATTAGTTTATTTTTGTTGGTAAAGGTCAATGGTAGGATGGCTCAGAATTTAACTTTGTGCATTGTACATAGAGGTGACATTGAAAACCCTTCAGCATCTAAGGTCATTAAGGTGGTGCCATGTGTGACTTAGAGGGAGAGAGCCTGTGTGCTTTGTTTTGAGAGTGGAGGCCCCCTGCTTTGAAATATCCTCACATCATCCTTTCTCGCTGTATGGATTTCTGGCACTCAAATCTCTTTCTCAGACAGGGACACAATATCTCTGGAATGTCGTGCTTCTGTGGAAAAAGTTCACATGGTTTAGTACAGAAAAGATGAACCTTATGAAAACAGACTCTTGGGTTTCAAAAGGGGACCCCTGATAAGACACTTGCACTGTTTATAGAGTGTGCACTGCTCTTAATAACATGACAGCATTTCCCATGATGCACTGCACCAAAAAGCTGTTTAAAGGAAATGGGGGGTTTGTTTATTAAGGATAAGCTGACTGAAATCACTGTGGATCCATGCAGGGCCCTCAGTCTCCAGAGTATCTGATTACTCACAGTGTGAGGAAAAAACAAGGACCAGATTTCTGTTAACAATAAGATTTGCTATTTTTCTGCTCTGTAAACATTCTTCTTAGCAGAGGTGTGTCTGCTTGTGTAGGGGTCGGTCAGGTTTCTTTTTTAATGACCTCTATATTTCTGTTTATAATGCAAAGTGGTACAGGATATGGGTGGGAATCAGTCCTTGGAGATATTATATTGATATCTGGTTCACAAATTATGCGATTCTTTAGTGTATTCTGACAAAAATGCTACAATTCGCTCTGATCAGACTTTTGTGACTATTTAATTTAGTTATCGAAATGTTTCTTATTACCATTTTTGCTTTATGGCCTATGTCACCAACAGAAATGTAATGTAAACACCAACAAAACGCAATGAGAAGCAGATGTGTTTATGCTGTGATCCTTCATTTTCCCTGAAATCTCTGAGGCGAAGTCACTGCTGTTTAGTCCAGGCTGAATTGTCACTGTTGAACCTTCAAGAAAAGACACAGTGTATACCAGTGAAACTAAATACAAGCAAGATTCACCACATGGTGAAATCAGGAAACATGATGACATGGTGACAGAAGGTATTTAAAACACCTAAACCATACCTAAAACTGCGTGACTTTTTTATTTAATGATAAAAAATTGGCCCCAACATTTGTTAGGCATAAATGGTCAAATATCACATTTTGCTCGATATTAATAGTATATAGTTTTCTCTCAAGATTCTTTATGTAAATTCTTTAGGCTGCCAACAGAAAAGTTGCAAATTCAGTCCTAAGAAATGTTGTCGTTTTAGTTCCGTAGAATACAGAAGTACTTCAGCATTCCGGTGTACAGGTTTTTTTTTAACCATCTTGTTTCCGTCTATCGACAAATGACACTCTCGTTTAAAATCTTGTTTCCAGAATCTTGATCTGTGTTTGTGCCACCTTTCTTTAAAAGAAAAATATTTTTGGTTTGATATTTAGTAATGCAATTTACATTATTTCCTATATTTGAAATATGCTATGTATTCTACACATTCAAACTTTTTGCTGCGTCTCAGCGGAAATTAAAAAAGTAGCTATCTTTGCCACACCAGCTTTCCCTCGCGTGTGAGTCAGCCTAATTTGCATGCAAGCCCTGCCCACCCAGTTACGTTGCATTAGAAATTCCTCCAACATACTTCGCAGAGCGTTTTACACACGGTCATTTACACGCTGCCTGTGGTTTAGAAGAGAAGGGAGAAAATCAACACAAACCAAAGACCTTTTACATTCACCCCAGCAATATCAGGAGCCCTCTTTCGGACCGAAAGCTTTCCACACCTGACCACGCAATGGCAGAAGAAAGGATCTCAATGGAAGATGGAAAGGCTTCTAATGGTGAAGCGCACCTGGACGATTTACCCCTCTCTAATGGTTTGAGCGATCACAAGAAAAAAGAACCGGAAACCCTCGGGCAGAGGTTAAAACGCATCGCCATGGCCAATTTGCTGGTTATCCTGACAGTGGCAGCTGTCATTATTGGCGTGTTTATCGGGTTGGGCGTACGAAACGCCGGGCTGAGCCGAACGCAGATCATCTACTTTGGATTCCCCGGTGAGCTCCTGATCCGTTTGCTCAAAATGATCATCATTCCCCTGGTGGTCTGCAGTCTCGTGTCAGGGGCGGCCAGCATTGACCCTAAAGCCCTGGGCAAGTTAGGCGGCTGGGCTATGCTTTTCTTTCTGGTCACCACGCTGATAGCTTCTGCTATTGGCGTTATCATGGCTTTCATTATTCAGCCCGGGACATCAAGAGAGGGAAACACCCTATCTCAACTCAACAAGCAGGACGACAGCAATGTTCCTGAAGCCAAAGAAGTGATCGACTCGTTTTTAGACTTGATAAGGTGAGGAAAGAGCATGACGTCACACATCCCCTAAAGGGGTATGCAAAATGTTTAAGTTACGCCAACGAACACGTGGTCACAATGTTTCTTATTTTGTTTAACTTCCCAGCACTTTTATATGACCTTCAGTTAAAATTACACATCATGACACTTATTGACAACATAGTTTCTATATCTGATCATAGTTTAATATCTGTCAGAAATTGTCATCAAATAGTTACGTTTGTTACATTTTGCGTAACAGTATTTAATAGGTGCCTTTTATCTACCCAAATAGTTACATTTGTTAAATTTTGCGTAACAGTATTTAATAGGCGCCCATTATCTACCCAAAGTTACATTTGTGTCTAAAACGAAGTTAAATAGTCTCTAAGGTCTATCCAGAAAGCCATCACTGCCGTGGCCATAAAACGATAAGTATTGAGTTCACAATCACATTTAATAAACAACTAGTTTGCCGCTAGTGTAGTGTAAACGCATGAAGGAAATTGTGACTCGTGGGTCGGCGTGACGTTGACCCGCATGTGCTGTAAATGGAGACTTCAGTTGCATCAGCTGCGCGTCGCGTGTTGACGCAACTAATCCGCCCTGAGGAGGATACGTAACTGATGGTCAGTCAAGGTGATGGGTGTGCTTTTTTTTTGCTCTTCCTGATGTATGTCGTTCAACCCAAAAAGAGTAAATACTTAAACTCTTTGGTGTCTTTTAAGGTTTTACGTTGTGCTGTTGCGTTTTCTGCGGGCCGCTAACATACACGACGTGGACTCGCAGCTATAAAACAGAAAGAGTCTCGCGTCGCGTTTCCAGGCTTCCAACTATTAAAACTATTGACACGCGGCCTTAAAAACTAAGGGCCTGAAGCGTGACGCGTTATACGCGGCGCAAAAGCCAATATCTGAAACGTGAATATAAACCAGCAATTAAAAATAATGCCCCCTAAAGAGCCCCGTGTGAATTAATTACAGCTGGGTCAGCGTGTGTCCCTTTTAACAAAACTAGGTGAGTTTGGAATGGGGTGGGTTTGGGGGTTTGTCCCATGAAAAGCTCAGATTTCAACACGTGTTTGTCAGGATGATGAGAAGAGAACATTCTGTCCTCCGTTACGTTTAAAAACAACGACAACTTTAAGTGTGACAGTTTGTAAACATGTTCACTGCTACACATAAGGCGAGCATGCAGATGTAAAAAAACAGAAAAGAAACTGCAAACTGGCAGTTATAGGTCATTGAGATCTTTTTAGCTTAACACAGTTTATCAACTGCCAACTTTAACAGATTCTTTTTCTACTAAAATACAGTTTGTGTATTTTTTTTGTAGAAGTTTTAAAGGTACAGTTCACCCCAAAATTTTCCATCATTTACTCACTGATGTTGTTCCAAACCTGTATGACTTTTTCTTCTGTGGGACACAAAAGTAGATAATTTGAGAAATGTCTCGGTGGTTTTGTGTCCATACAACAGAAGTCAAAGGCTGTCACTGTTTAGTTGCCATCAAACTTTAAAATATCTTCCTTGTATCTTTTTTGGTTGGACTATCCCTAGGTTTTGTAAACAGTTATTTTAGTTTGTGCTTTACTGTTGTTTGATGTGTCTAATGACCAGTTCTCCAAAGTACAAAAACCCTTAGAGTGCTTAAACAAACCTCTTATTTAAAGGCAAACTGACACATGTACTTTTTTAGTTCCCCAAGGGAAGTTAATGAGGCGAAGTGTGGATGCCACCTGAGGGCAGTGTGCATGTGCAAACCCATAAACCCATAATGTCATGCACAATAGAACTGGGGTTAATCAGGCAGCTTGTGTGGCTTTTGTCGTCCTTCAAGGAGTCCACTCGAGGGGTCGTTTGGCTGAATGCTGCCATAGAACCACAATGACTGCTGTGACGCCTTCTTAATTTAACGCTTCAACAGACACACGGTTGTACATGTTTGCCCTCTATAGAAACCAAACAGCACGTGCTGGCATGTAGAATATTGGTTTATTTTCATGGTTACATGTTCAAACCCGAATTACTTTCTTCTGTAGAACCCAAAAACTTAAAGAATGTTTAAGCTGTTTACTTCCATAAAAATGTCAAAAGGTCCTGTGCCACATTACAAGTCTTCCAACTTTTAAATTGACTGAATATCTTTATTTGACAGCATTGGTTTATTTACTTGTGGAAAAAGGTTGGACAGCTAGGGCATTCTGCTATAAACAACTTGTGTGTTCCTTGGATGAAAATGTTTAATCTGAAAACAGATGAACTTTTTATGTATCTAATATTATCATATAGTACAAAGAATTTGCACTCTGGCAACATAATTTCTTAATGCATTGGAATTTGTTTTGACTACAAATACAGCTTGTGTGTGTGTGTAGAAGTCACACTTTTTGCTGTTACAATGTGTTTTTGAGTAAACTCTAAACTCGATACGCCAAAGTCATTGTAGCTACTTTTAGCAGTTGTCAACAAAAAGATAGCATGAAATATGACTTTGAAGAATACATTGATTGATTGTGTGTATTGTCACGTCTCGTGTTTAAATGTGTATTAAATGCCTGCAGGTCCTTGTTTGACATGTCTTTGTTAACAGCACTCCACGAAAACAGGAACGTCCATCATGCCTCATAAGCACACATGGAATGTACTAAGTCACAAGTCATTAAATCGTCAACCCAGTCATCCTTTCGTGGTGTTTGTAAACAGGAACTTCTAGACCTGGCCCAGCCAGCCCACACTTCAAAGCTGTGGCTTCTAAACCTGAGAGCGTACAATGCCTCTGTAACCAAACTTCTCACTGGCATAAACCGGTTTTTCCGGTGTCGCTCAGTATCATAAAAATCAAAT
Organism: Botia almorhae; assembly: GCA_036877575.1. Classification (NCBI taxonomy): domain Eukaryota; kingdom Metazoa; phylum Chordata; class Actinopteri; order Cypriniformes; family Botiidae; genus Botia; species Botia almorhae. Next base: position 7,757 of record JAZGTJ010002107.1, read on the forward strand.
GTTTATGAGTTGCAAAGCATGTTGCCCAGTCACCCTTATGGTGTGTCTTCGTGTTCTTAGGAATGTTCTTGGGTGTAGCTCTGGTGCTAATTCTTTAAATGTTCAGGCGAAGGAAATTGAGGAGGGCATTCATGCGTTCTGGCATCTATACAGGTGTTTAGCAATGAGCTGCTGGGAGACTGTCTATTGCAAAAAGATGTCAGAGAAAAGCGATTCTGAGAAGTTCCCGGTTTTCCAGTCTTATCTTGCTTTGGCATTATGATTTTTTAATAGCATCTCTTCATACCTTCTGGGCTTTGAAGAGAAGTAATTTTATTGGAAAGGTCCCTGTGGGCAACAAATTCCAGATATGATCAAAATTTGATTGGTTAATAGTGATAGCACATTTTTGAATGTAACTCGTTTGGTTTTCCATGCAAAAGGACCATAACTTTGTAAGGTAAATCATATTAGCCTTATCGTTCCATTAGACTGGGGACTTTCTGTTTTTTTTTTCCAGAGGATATTAAGGTCAGAAATGCTGGAATATTCAGATATAGACTGATTCACAAGCTAATAGCAAACAGAACAGAAGCTTTAGCAATAATTGTCTAGAGCAATACCTTTAATGTCTTGAAGTGATTGTGTGTTAGACGATTTCATAATTTTGGGCCCTAAACTAACAGCTCAGTGTGTCATGCTTTTTAGAAAATATCACATGCAATAAACATCTTGTCTTGCATCTTGCAGAAACATCTTCCCATCTAACCTGGTGGCAGCTGCCTTTCAGTCGGTAAGTTTTGTTTGAGAATATCAAAGCTTTGAATTTTGTACTCAACATTTGACTAAAGCTGACATGCTTTATGAAATGAAATGTCAGTATTACATCTCATAACATTTCTTCTTCACAGTATGCAACTGGTTACAAGTTTGTAAAGAATGACACCAACTCATCAAACTTCGTTCTGGAAAAGGTACCAAATTCCAGATGTACTTTAGAATGTACTTGAAACATCAGGCTATTTATCTTCTCAGTAGTATTTTGATAGTTCATAGTAGTGTGGCAGTAAACGTGGTTTATTCAATTGTGTCTTTGCTTGTAGGTTCCAGTTGGCACAGATGTGGATGGTATGAACATTCTGGGACTTATTGTGTTTGCCATGGTGTTCGGAGTGGCCTTGCGGAAACTTGGAGAGGAAGGAGAGATCCTCATTAAGTTCTTCAACTCTTTCAATGAGGCTACCATGGTGTTGGTCTCCTGGATCATGTGGTAAGGAAAAGCAAAACCCTTCCTATTCTGTGTTTAATAATGTTTGTTTTAAACAATGTGTCTCATGAGCAATTCCTCCTCCTCTTTTGAAGGTATGCCCCCTTGGGTATCATGTTCCTGGTTGCAGGAAAGATTGTGGAAATGGAAGATGTTGGGTTGCTGTTTGCCAGCCTGGGCAAGTACATTGCCTGCTGCGTCATCGGCCATGCCATCCATGGATTCCTGATTCTTCCTCTGATTTATTTTGTGATAACAAGGAAGAACCCGTATACGTTCCTGCTAGGCTTGGTCACAGCTCTGGCTACTGCCTTCGGAACTTCATCTAGGTAAATCGAAAAAGCAGCTTCATAGTTTTGGTCTCCGCTTTTTAAATATTAGAAGTAATGACTAGAAGTAATATATATACCTAAAAAATTTATAAAAAATTGCAATTTTGTCAGAAAATGCAACCCTTCTCTTAGAAAATTGTTGCAGTTGCACATGTTTTGGTATTTACAAATGTTTTTTTTTTTGCATTGGAACAACACAAATCTGATACAGTTTCACACAGAACCCAAAAAATGCTCTGGACAAAATTATTGGCACCCTTAACTTAATATTTGGTAGCACCTCCTTTGGAAAAATTTAATTGAAATTAATCACTTTCTGTAACCATGAATGAGTTTCTCACACCTCTCTATTGGAATTTAGGACCAGCACTTCGTTTGTAACCATTTCTGAGTGCTTTTTGAAATGTTTTTCGGGTCATTGTCCTCAGACAAGTTTTGGCAAACTCCAGTCTTGCTTTTTATGCCTTTGTGTCAGCAGTGGTGTCCTCCATAGCGTCTCTTTTTATTCAGATGCTGACACTGTTGTACCCGGTGTCTGCAGATCAGCTTGAATTTGTTTGAAAGTCAAACTAAGTGGAACAATCCTTCGTGGTAATTTTTCAGTTTTGCTCTTCCAGCCACGTCCAGGGAGGTTAGCTACAGTGCCATGGGCTGTAAACCTCTTGATGATATTGTGCACAGTAAACACAGGAACATTAAGATCTCTGGAGATGGACTTGTAGCCTTGAGATTGTCCATGTTTTCCGGTCCAAATTTGTCCAGTCTATGTGAAATTTGATCAAGGTTCTTTGTGTTGTTCCAGTGCAAACAAAAACAATACACACACACACACACACACACACATATATATTTACAAATATAAATATATTAATAATAATAATAAATAGTTACATAAATAAATAGTTGCTGTATTTATTTGTACATGTTTTTACTCTTTCATTTTGATTGTTTATTGGATGTTAGAAACAAGCTGACTGGATAGCTAAGCTGAAATTAACTGTAAGCCGTTCTGATTAGCTCTGCCACGCTGCCTCTGATGATGAAGTGTGTGGAGGAGAATAACGGCGTGTCCAAACATATCAGCCGTTTCATCCTGCCCATCGGTGCCACTGTTAACATGGATGGAGCCGCCTGCTTCCAGTGTGTCGCCGCCGTCTTCATTGCCCAGCTTAACGCAATCCCCCTGAACTTCGTCCAGGTCATCACCATACTGTGAGTTCTGTGCCTGCCAACCACCTCCCTCATTCCACTGCTGTGATTGGTCAGAGTGAATTGAGGATGGGCTGAATTAGTTCTTCCTCTATTCCAGAGTAACGGCGACTGCGTCCAGTGTGGGAGCTGCTGGTATCCCTGCTGGAGGAGTGCTGACACTGGCCATCATTTTGGAAGCGGTGGGACTCCCCACCAATGATCTGTCCCTCATCTTGGCTGTAGACTGGCTTGTGTGAGTAACTAGTTCAGATTGTTTTGATGGGCCACAGAGAAGGAAACTGTAGTAGATTGTTGGAAAAATGGTTAGTTAGTTGATTAATTGGTTAGTTGGTTGGTTAGTTGAGGGTGAGAAATAACAGGAAATAGTTTGATCTCATGAAATTGTTTCTAGGTCACATTTGGAGGTAAATGTGCTTAATTATGGAATATTGTTACAGTGCAAAGAAATCTGATTGTGCCTGAATAAACTTCGGCGTATTCAAGTAAAGTATATTCTTTCTGGTCCCTGAAATAAAACGTCAAAAATAATTTTTCTGCTGTCTTTTATTCATCATGTAGTGACCGCACCTGCACCGTCATCAATGTTGAAGGAGATGCATACGGAGCGGGTCTCCTGCAGTACTTTGTGGATCGCACAGCCAGTAAAACCGAGGGGGCGGACCTTAAAGATGTGCGAGTGGAGGAGGAAGACACCGCATCAAAGCCAGAAAAGTCTCCGCTTATTGGGAAAAGAGGAAACACTGAATCGGAAGAAGCTGCTGGACCTCGGCCCAGTGAAAAGGAGTCTGTCATGTAGACTTGCACAGCATTTGAACAAACTTTCTTTTCCTACCTGCTCGACCCCCCACAATCAACCTCCGCAACCGCACAAGAAGTCATGGGAGAAACGCAGGACTAGATTAAGACTAAAACAACATCGTTTTGTCCCTCCTCTATGCCCAGCTCTTTCTAAAAGGAGTCTGTTAAAACATGTGTAGAGATTTAGATAGAGGATCTTGGAAAAATGCTTGAACAATTATTTATTAGATGCTGGTCAGATAGTCTGGAAAACATATTTTTTGTACTGTCACTCCTTTTAAATCCTTTTAAAATTTTTGTTTTACTGCTACATTTTACTACAAAAAAAAAATCAGTGGGCCTACAGAAAGCTCACCCTGCCCTCTTTTTATTTAAAAGCCCTCATATTTATGATGTCATTAAGGACTTATAAGCTAAAACACCCAAAGATGTGTTTTTAACTCTTCACCATCATTAAACATACCAGACAAGTTTTTGAGAAGCACGATGTTCCGTTATGTCGCTCTGAAATACCTTGTTTAACTCCGTTTAAAACAGAACCACAGCCTCCTCAGATGATGGGCCATCCAGCAGCCACTGATCCCTTTTGGTCATTTGCTGTGTTAGAAGATCCCAAAGAGGCCTGAACTTTGACCTTAACTGCGAGAAGAGTGTTATGGGCTGACCTCTAACGGCTCAGCACCTCCCGTGTCTTTCTCTGTATGTGATAGCAGTGGCTTTTGTCAGCGTCTCTGAGGTCTGCAGTTGAAGGTCAAACAAAAGGCAAGCACAGTAATATCTGGGTCATGTGCAAAGTCACATGGCTGTTTGGATAAGCTTGTGGAAAGGTCACCGAGTACATTGTGCGAGTTTTTTCCTTTGGAAAAAAGAAAACTGGGTGATGCCTGAATGATTAGGAGAAAAGCCACAGATGAGTGCGTAAATGCAGGCTGGAAATAAGATCCTGGAGTTTTGTTGTATATAACTACTGTAAGCCTGGTCTGAACTGTTTGTTCGTGGTGTAGAATTAATACAGGCTAGATTGGACTGGTTTTGTGACACTGATTTATATGGAGTTTAAGTTTATCTCTTATTTGCATTCAACCACCGAAGTTTTTTAAAACATACTATGACTAATGTTGGCTTAATGAATTAATTTGTGGTGAAATCGTACTGTTTCATTTTTGTTTTTTTTCTGCTTTTTCTTTGGTATTTAAAATCTTGCTCGTGGGATCTTAAAGTAACAAGATAAGTAACAGCCTGATGATTTTTGTTTGTTTTTCCTATTCATGTCATCTCAAGAGAAGCACAAATATATCTTGAGCTTTCCGAAGCTAGATCATGTTATTAAGGGGATGAACACCATTTACTGGATATTGTTCAACTGTATTAGAAGTTTGCCTCGATAACGTATTCAGAATATTTTTACAGAGATCCTTCATATAACCTATAAACACCAGCAGAAGTGAAGTACCGGACACCAGGGTTGGAGAAGTTTGTCTGCGTTTCAGTTTTAAGTTGACCAAATATTTGTCCGTTTGAACACATTTAAACACTGATGAGGGGAAAACTGTAGAAGTTACTAACTGATCGTCTAACATTTGATCAGGTTAAATAGACCAAAGCTAAAAATACTTTCATTTGTCCTTACAAACTTTATGCGAGTTGGTGCTTGTAAGCCGCACTAGCAACAGTCTCCTCACATTTCCGTTCTATGACTGCTCAAGGTCTCACAAGATTTGTTTTGTTTGTAATTGACATCACTCCTTAAGATTCATGTCTTCTAAATAGGTAAAATAAGCCAGCAGTGTGTAAAATACTGTAAAGGCTTTTCATTCCAGGTGGCCATTGTGAAGCTGCCCCAGTGATTTGTATGTGTCTGTGTGTGAGTTATAGGGTGATTGTGTCATGATGATGTCATCAATGGAGCCAAAGTACTTTTTAGAGAACCATTGAATGTACTCCACACTGACTGTAAAATAAAATTTGTTTTAAATAAATTACGTTTCGTCTTTTATACTAGAGCTTAAATACATTTCAGAAGTATGGCAATCAAAAAAGGTCCCATTTTTGGGACCTAAGACAAGGGGTCTTAATTCTTGGTGAATCGAACAGCTATTTCCAGTAGTGATTTTAATCTGAGATTTCATTAAATTACATTACAAAGGACATTAAATGTTAATTATTAGCTTTAAGGGTTAAAATGGTTAGTTTAAACTGTTTTATTGTGGGACTTAATTATATTTATTTATCTATTTTAACAGCGTTTTTAAAATTGTGTTGATTATTCTGCATTCAGTTTTCATGACCTCATAATAAAGACTACATGGAATATTTGTATTTAAACAAACATTTGTCATGGTGCAGGACAATTTAAAATGACTAGTGAATAAATTGGTGTCCAGTCATTGAATCTCAAACTTATCCTTATAAGTGAATACATTTGAATGTGTTTATTAATAGACACATTTATTCCATAATTTGTTTAAAGGTTTGTCTTTATTTTAAACTGCATGTCTGAGGCCTCAACAGCCTTTTTGCGCCATCTTGCGGTCAAGATTAGATTTTACACTACATATATTTATGTTTGTTCATGCAACGTTTCCTCCTAACCTAAACAGCACATATACAACTCAGCAGTGATGCTGTTTGGTGGTTTATTTTCACACATTTAAAATACACTGACATGTTAGAAGACAAAACATCAAGTGGTACAGAATATTGTTTTGTTTAGGATGCTGGTTTGTTATTTCATTAAAGTTTGAAGACCATATGACTCAAGATATTCTGTATTTACATACCTAATTGACTGTATTATATATAAACACAACTATGCACAATTAAGAAACACTATCAAAAAAATAAACATGTCATTGCATCATCATTGACAAACTGATACATAAACATACTGAATGCATGTACAACATCACATAGCCAAACAAAAACGTTTACAACAGTGGTCAAGGTATTCGGTCAAAATAACCAACACAAAAACTATTTTGTGCAAATATCATTAATAAAGTGAAAATGTGCATAAGAGTAGCTTTTAAAAGCATTTGTAGCAGGTCTATTGACAAGTTAGAACTGTAATATTTTATATTTAAAAACAAGACATGGAAGTACATAGAATATACAGTAAATTTACTGTCACTTCATAACATCAGAATGCACAAATGTCACAAAATCCTATACAAAACAATGCTTATATTGGTATATCAACTATCACTCCACTGATCTTAAAAAGCAGTTCTGTCATTTCAAGTTTATGCTTTAAATGATCTAAGTTGTTTATTAAATAGGACTCAGAACTAAGGATGAATCCATAACTTGTCCTGTGAACAGACTTTACTACAGTGCAGTCACAGATATCCATATGGAAGCAGTTTAGTCATTTTTGAGTGATGTTATGCACATTTATTGATATGAACTCTTTATAATTACAATTGCTTTAAAAAATAACATATAGGATAAACATTAATATTTTGTGAGTTAAGATAAATAGGGCCAGTTTTTTGCATTATGATTCATGTCAAAAAAGGCCCAATTTACCTGAATCCACCCAACATGTATTAATGCAAAATATCACACATCATTGTGGCATACCACAGTGTCAAATATTACAGACTTAATATTTTAAGAACACCTGACTTTATTAACATTTTAACATACATTAAGCAATGACTTCCTAAACACAATAAATAAAACTGCCATCAAAACTAACATTCATGTTTGTGTTTAGATACAGCCTCAGACATTCAGTCTAGCAGTGGCACTCTACAAAGTGTATAATGCAGAAAGATTTCATTAAAGTCAACTTTGCACAATTGTAGCTCATCTTAAACATTTCAGGTCGCTACGATCCTGCTGTGCGGCTCCTGTCCAGCTTTTTCTTGGCAGGGTTGGGATACTGAGGGTTCTCAATAACCCCTTCCCCAAACTTGAGTTCCAAGAAGGCACGGTGGTTGTTGGGACCGTAAGCGGTGATGCCTGCAAATTGCATTGGCACCAGAGGTTGCAGGAAATGCTCAGGGAACTCAACGTCTTGTTTGTGTTCAGTCCAGGTGTCCCTGGTCATGACTCCATTGCGAGGGTAGAAGGGCCACAAGTCCACATGCAGATGGTTAGCTTCACTATACTGCACACGGTAGAAGTCGCCTTCCACCGCTCGCTCCCAAACGTAGCCATTGGCGTCTACCAGTGATCCAGAGTCCAGATTTTTCAGATAGTCACAATTTGGAACGTCCTCCAAGTAGATGCCCAGATCCACGTCGTAGTCCCAGGGGATAATGTCTTGGTGTCGGGCGGCTCCAAGCAAAGAACCTCCCTCCAGCCAGTAGCGCACACCAGAGCTTTCCAGGATGTTAATAACGTATTTAGTGGTCTCTCTGAGGGCCCGTAAGCAACATGGTGGAGTCCAACGCTCCAAATACAAGTATTCAGGCGTGTCATCCCTTACAGTACCAAAGCATCGAGGTGTTTCCTTGCTGCAACCAAACCACTGATCTCGGCCATCAGGCAACACCACACGTTTGATGCCGAAGCTGCGCATAAGGTGGTTGGTGGCGTCCTTCAGGCGACTGTCTGCCTTCCACTGGTTGTGTGCTGAGCTGAACAGCGGTCTGTGACTAGCCGAGAAGGAAGGTCCCTCTAGCAGCTTGACTTTCCAACCTCGCAAAGATGTCTGTACAAACAAGGAAGACATAAGGGGGCGCCCCAAAGGGACAGAAAGGTTAAAGAGGTCCTCTGTACGTATAATAACCACAGCATCTCCCTGCAGGGCTGTGCAGACGCTACCACTGCTCCCCGAAGCCGCAGGGGTGTAGGTCGCAGTCCATTCCCGCAGGATGACTTGCAGGTGCAGGCACTGCACCGCAGAGCGGGTCAGGACAGGAGCGGCGACCAGTCGTACCGGTCCGCCACCCTCCCCTTCGAGCTCCCTGATGAGCCGTTCCACTTGTCGGCTGTGGTCGAGCTCCACGCCATCTGGAACCAACAAAGCAAACTCCGTCTGCACGTTGAACTCAGGTCGATGAGTTTGTGGAGGCTGGTCAGGGCTCGGGGACAACACTAGGAGGCGCGCTCCCTCAGGAAGTGGCAGAGGAGGGTACGGTGGCGCATCGGCCACAGCCAAGAAGGGTAAGTCTGGTCTCTGGCGCAAAAAGGAGCGTGCCACATCAGCAACGTAGTTCTCAAAGTCTTCAAACTCACGAACAAGGACCGTCACTCGAGGACCTCGCATGTTGCCCTCTAGGCCTCCCACTTTAATGCCTCCAATCATATTTGCACCCACAAGGCTACCCATCGCTCCCAGGCCTGACACAGGCAGTGAGGCTTTCTTTAAGCCTTTCCCCTGCTCTCTACGCTTCTCCATCATCTGCTGCTGAGTCCGCGACACATAATATAGGATGAGCAAGTTCAGCACTATTGCTCCAGTTAACAGAGCCTGGCAAAAAGTAATACGCATTATGGCTTTTACGGATGAACTATTATGACACTAAAAGCGATTGACAAAATCTCAAATAGAGAGAGAACAGACAACATTAACCATCATAGATTTTCCAAAGCCATGAAAAACTAAATTTAAATATTCTAGTCTGGCCAGCAATAAATCAAGGTAGATAGTGAATTTGAGGTGGGTGCTATGGTTTAGTGGCATCATTCAAAAGATCTCAGCCCAGTTCAGATTCTCCTAATGTCTTCCTGTGTCAACAGATTCCATCCAGCAAAAAAGCATGACAAACAGATTCAATATCTGACCCGATTTCTTTGTCTGGTCCACCACAGTTCGTTAAAAATCCTGAAACATAAAAATATAAAAACAAGAGTATTTTAGCAATTTAAACTCAAAAGTAATTAATAATTCACACAAAACTGTCTGAACTATTCAGTTTAATTTTAAAGGTCAATTATTCAGACATTACCTTAAAAATCTAGCAATAAAAGGATGACCTAGAAACGTATGGAGACGTGCAGTGCTTCTGTCCCAATTAGAAATCGGCTCTTGATAACCTACATTCATATATTCGAGAAACTCTCATTTGACCAGTTGAGTCATTTCTTCCAGATATAGAACATGCAAGCAAAGTCAAACCCCCAAAGCCTACAGTGATCCATCGAGATCTCTACATGCAGAACCATACACATATTTACATTGGCACGCTTACTGCAGCATCTTGCGCATCTAAATTATGCAAAGCCGTATAAATAACGCATGTGAGAACTAGCTGGTTCTGTATTGTCCTCATCAGCAGACTATGTGCAGCTTGCACATTATTCTTGCTATTTGTCCCCATACTAATTCGGAAATGAACACAGGAAGCATGAGAAGAGATCACAATGTAGCAGGAAGCTGCAACTGCTGGATCTCCTCGATCCATCCTGTAGAAATGGTGATGTAGAATGGCAATTAATATGACTCCGGTACTAAAGTGGGCGGGTCTTAGAGTCCAGTACGTTTTTTAAAGGTCAGATACGATGCGTGTAAATAGTAATTTAAAATGATCTTATTTGCGTTTTTTATTTATTTTATTCTGTGTTTTAGTTTAATGCAATATCACGTTTGTCTTATTTACTATTTGTCCATATCGCTTTTAAAGTACACAGACAGCGTGTGACGTCACAAGGGTACCTCCTCTTCGCTATTCAGACAATACCAATCACAATCGTTTCTGATTTTTATAGTTTTTTAATCATTTTGTAGAGATTGCTGGGTGGGTTTTTATTTTTAGATCCGATAGAAATATTTTTTTGTATTATAGAAAGTATACATTTTATAATACAGATTTCTTAAATGTGACAACTACTGACCCGATCTTTGAATGGATCTCAATAGGAACCGCTTTTCTGAGCCACCTTGCGCCCCCTTGAGGAATAAAACTTGGTCTTCCCAATGAACAAATATGAGATACTAGCGTTTGTAGCTACTCGTGGTAGGAGTGGATCGTTATTTGGCACCCCTTCTGTGTGAGTGAGAGTAGTCGCCTATCTGTACCGAGAAGGAAAACAGGAGAGGGCTTCTGTGGTAACTATAAGTATCGGGGTCGTTATTTTTCTTCCAGTTCTCGCTGTTTTTTTCCACCTCCTGGCTCCAGCGACAGCTCAAGCGCTCTGATGGAGGCGGAAAGATCCAGCGGGGTGGCGGGTGGAACGAATCAATGCCCCGCAGGAAGCGGAGCGGGGCGCAATCCGAATGGGCCGAAGGCTGTGCTCGGTTCCACTCCCACCACAGCATCGGCAGCAGCTGCAGCCGCAGCCGGGGCGATGCCTGGATCCTCCCAGCCGCGGGATCCACAGGACGGTGAAGCGGGCCTCTCACTACCCGGGATCTTACATTTTATCCAGTACGAATGGAGCCGCTTCCAGACCGAGAAATATCGCTGGGAGGCCGAAAGAGACGAGCTGAGGGTAAACTTGGTTTCTTTATAGCTCTTGTTTTGGTCTCTTCCAGACAGATTTCTCAAGAAAGAGCACGTTTAAAGATAAGACGTAGGGTAAATCACGATCTCTCGATCGTCTGCCAATGTTGATCAAGATACATTGTTCTGGCTTTTTTCGGTTAAGTATTAATCTGATGTTGTTCATTGAGTAGCTAGCTAACACTCTTAACAGTCTGTAATATTGTGTCCTTTTGTTGAATGCCCCAACCCACACCAAGCGTAAACAGTGTTTGCAGTTGATTGTAATGGGAGTAAAAACTTGTATTGATTGCAAATATTATGGTGTATTTTCACACCATAATATATTGATGATGATTTTTCTCATCACTCATGGGTCTTGCATTTTTTCCTCATTGACATTAATAGCAGGATATTTGTAACAAGGCAGTTTACGAACAATGAGAGTTTTGGTAATGTCTTAACATTTTGAGCTACATTTATTTGAAATTTAAGTGTAAAAATAAACGTTTTATGAATTGACATTGTGACGTCGGGTGGCCAGTTGACCACTACTGCGTTTGTAATCTGTGGCACAATTACGTCAAAGTAATGACGTGGTGTAGTCCCACTAGAATATTACGTTTTTTTCCAGTTTCTTTTTCAATCTAGAATGCAGCCAACCTATATGTGTATCATATGTAATGTTTCGCTGGCGGGATCGCAAGAGATGTCATAGTAATTGCACCAATTGGGTGCTGGTACTTACATGTATTGCAGAGAAGTGGCCGCAGTATATAGACTTTAAAGCTTCTATGTTTTTCATTTATTAAGTGTGGATTAGGAGGTTACATTCTTTTGGTTACTGCTAGACCAAATATGTTTGGCTACTGCTGGACACAGTAGTTAATAGAATAATAGAATTTTATTTTTAATGCCATCTGAATAATGCTTAAGTAATTTTACACCTTGACACAACATCAATTAAAAAAGGTTGTATTTGCACAGAGACCGTGTTCGAGCAGATAAACAGTTTAAACCCAAGGATTAAGCATTTGTCCACAGTAAATTTGCTTAAACTGTCTTTTTGAGTCTGGACTCCACTGCCCCAGTAAGCAGTGGATCTTGGCCAGGGAGCTTTTCAATTAAGTGACCCCATTCAAATAGTGCCTGTGGATTACATAATGAGTTGCCAGTATGCTCTATAAAAGGATAGGCCCTGTGGCTCTCAGCGATGACTTGTGTATGTTCTTCTGCCAGACCTCTTCTGAACATGCTTGTGAAAATATGCACAGGCTTTAGGGACCAACTGATATGTTTTCCAAGTGGCACACACATTTACATACTGTTCTTGACCTGGGCTCTCAGTGATATGAAAAGGGTCACTTGTAGTGACTGCCCTTGTCTTTCCCTTTCCAACTTTTCCCTGCTGTGAGGTGTCATCTTCTGTGATGTTTTTATGTGGGACAACTGTGCTGTTGTGCTTTCTTTGTGACCAACAGGACGCATTCATTAAGGTGTAAAGTTCTCTGAAGTTCAGCTGGTTTACAGAGGAGCACAGTTGGCTAGTCTGGCCTGATTTTTATGTTGAGTTTCAACAGTGGTTTAATGTAATATATTGCAGCCTCAAATGTCTTATTACACAGTATTATATAATAGAAATATTAAGGAAGTGTTATTAAAATTAAAATCAAGGAGTAGGACTGGAACTCTCCAGCCTATAATTGGCTGTTTTGGTTAATAAATGTTTATGAAATGATTTGTCATAATAAAGACTCTTGCATCAAGATTTATTGTCCGGTGGTGATCTTGCAGTCAGAAAAAGCTCATTCGTGTGTCATGTGTTTTGATTCTTGTTTAATGTGAGAGAGGCATCAGTCAACAACAGGCAAGCTCACCTTTGTCCCCTCCCTTAATGTGAATATAGACCTACAGTTTGTCATCCTGTTGGTGATTCAGAAGCATCTGTGTTCATAGAACAATAACGAAAGAAATTTCACTTCAAAAAATACATTTGCTTTTACATTTGGTGTTTTTTTATTTTAATTCAAACGGAAAAAATCTGATAAAAAAATCTTCATGCTAATTATTTTTTATCACTTCTTTTTTGGGGTAAAATGTGACCTGTGCAATTCTTCATTGGGCAATGCATCTGAGCAGAAATGGTATGATTAACACTTTTAAATAAAGGACTACATAGATTATATATACAGTTAAAAAGGCTTGTCCCAGAAAAAGTCAGTTGCTCTAATTGTCAGAGTGAGTCTCACGGTGCTTATGTAGAGATTCTCTGTCTGCCCTTGACCCCTGTTTCCACCCTCAGGAAGTCATGAGAGGGATGGACCACCGGATAATTGTGTTAGTGTGGTAGAACAGGCCCCAGTCAAAATATTTAACATCTGTTTACCTCAGAACTTCCTCTACTGTTTGTGTTATCAGAAACACCTAGTTTGCTTTAACAAAGACAAAATAGATTTCTAGCACGTCATTTGGGGGGTGGGCTCTTTTGACTTGGGCTAGTAAGCAGCCACCAAGCAGTACTTCGCACATACCCAGAATACCTTAGCAGTAATATAGCAATGCCCCAAAAACAGTCAAAACACACTAGCAATTGTAAAGCAGTGCTCTTGCAATCCAAAGTCTGGTGGCTATTAATGTGTTCTTTTTTTAATAGGTTGATTGTCAACATTGTTTTCGAATGCAACATTTCTTAAACATTTATTTGATAGACAATGATGACAAACTTTCAGCCTTCGTATAATACATACACTGGTTTTAAATGACCTGAACACAGGCAATTATTTTCCTTTGTGAAAATGTCATCAAAGTGATCCAAAGACCTGCCATAACAGGTTTCCTGCCTACACCATGGCAACCGCAGTTCAGCCGGTCTCCAAGAAGACCTGTGCCAACTTGTCATGCTTCACTTTAACTGCATGTCCGCCTTGGAGACAAAGAGAGATTTTAAAACAAGTGATGTCTGTGGTATGTCTTGCCTACATGCAGATCTAAAAATGTAGAAACATACTGGTTGGGCGCAGGCGAACTTATCATGAATTTGAGAATTCTTGTTAATGTCTAACAGACCAAACAAATATAAAATAAATTGGAAATCTAATTCATCGGCTGAAAAAAATTTTAGGACAAAATGCTAAATAGAAGCATTTGTACTAGTGGATTAATATTATTTATATGAAGTTTATATTTTGCATTAAGTCAAATGAATGTTGAGTTCTGTTGTGTGAGTTTGTGAGCTACACGGATTGTGTGGGGGTGTGTGGTTTATTTCTGTACTAAGAAGTGAAATAAAGACTATGACTGAATTCTGACTGAACAATTCATTTGGAAATGTTCCTTTACCTGAAGACAAGGCAGCCCATAACACAAACTCACCCCACAGCAAAGAGTACAAAATACAGATTTTACTTACAGAAAAGCACTGTTGTATTATCTTTACTTTTTGACATTTAGGGGGCGCTAGTGGCCCATTTCAGTGTATATATGTTTTCTCTGTCAAACCACAAATGACTGCGAAATGAACGGTTTATGTTTTTTCCCCTTTATAGTAGCTCTGCCTTCAACATATTTGACTTTCATGGTTCTGGTCAGAGCTCGGTCAGGAGCAAGTTAAAATAAAGCTTGTGGAATTGGAATCCTTTAGTTAACTTCTGCCCTCAGAATCTCATCAGATGCGGTAGAATGAGGATGAAACCTTTCATTTGCTTCAGATGTATGTTGTTTGAATCTGGGTGTATTTATGTCTGTCTTCCTGTGCTGTCTCTGTGTCAGGCTCAGGTGGCGTTTCTGCAGGGTGAGAGGAAAGGTCAGGAGAACATGAAGCAGGACCTGGTGCGACGAATCAAGATGCTGGAGTACGCCCTGAAGCAGGAGAGGTGAGCACACACACACACACACACACACACAGATAGACTTTTACAAGTGCAGTAGTGTAATGTGAAGCACATTTTTGCCATTTTCTTGTATTTCATCTAACTGCAGACAGGAATTTAATAATTATTTAGAATAATTAATAATTATTCTGGTTTCTTAACAATTTCATTAATGCTTTTTTAATTAATTTTGAGGTATAATTATTTAGAAATAATATAATAATAAAATGTAGCTAAAAATTGTAACGTAATTGTTTTAATTTTATTTTTGTATAATGTTACGTATTTCAACAAAACTCAGGTCATAATCATTGCTACGATAGCAAACCTTTTAAATCTTTATATGCTGATGATTCTCATTTTGATCTCAGGTCCAAATATCAGAAGCTGAAAAGTGGTACTGACCAGAGTCCTGGGGAAAAGAAACCAGAGACAGAGGCTGAACAAAGTAACAACCTACAGATTAGTCATTCTTTCGGACGTGTTAAATCTGATCTATATTTACCAAAATGCATCTATAATCACAATTATAATCACATTTATGGGTGTTATATATTGTTCGTTATACACGTTATACATTGTGTTGAGTGACATCATTGTATGCTTCTCACAGTACCCAATGGGCCTGCAGATTCAGACTCCGAGCCAACCAATCAGATGCCATGGAAGGAGGGGCGGCAGTTATTGCGCAAGTCAGTATACTTTTCCCTCATGAATCTTGACAGTATATCCAAATGTATTTATATACATTTTGTGCTGACCCGCGCTTGTTAACCCCGAGTGTTGTTTGTTTGCGCTTGAACAGGTACCTTGAAGAGGTGGGGTACTCCGACACCATCTTGGACATGCGCTCCAAACGTGTTCGTTCTCTGCTGGGTCGCAACAGCCCAGAGGTTAACGGACCACCTCCCGGCGAACCACCCACAGAACCTCACAGTGGGGGAGAATCTCTTCTGGTGCGGCAGATAGAAGAGCAGATTAAGCGGTAAGAACAATAAACAAGGTGAAATGTCATTTTATTGTTAA
Organism: Botia almorhae; assembly: GCA_036877575.1. Classification (NCBI taxonomy): domain Eukaryota; kingdom Metazoa; phylum Chordata; class Actinopteri; order Cypriniformes; family Botiidae; genus Botia; species Botia almorhae. The sequence continues at coordinate 23,613 of JAZGTJ010002107.1, forward strand.
AATACTTATTCTCTGGAATACTTGATTCTGGTTGGTTAATTTATGCCCAGTTGCATCCAAGGGGTGTGTTCAGTAGAAGCCTTCAGGAAACCTGTATGAAAGCAATAGTTTATTTCAAGCTGCAGCTGAGGGTGAATGATTTTGGTTTATTTCATATCTTAACCCATCCTCTGTTTATCATATATTTCAGGCGTGCTGGGAAAGAGAGTTCTAAAGAACGGGTAGGCGGTTCTGTTTTGGATAAAATTCCTTTCCTCCGTGGTTGTGAGGATGACGATGAGGATGACAGTGATGAAGAGGAAGACTTCCAGGGCATGACTACTGACTGCATCGATGGACCTCGAAAAAACAAGAAGTCCAGGGGCAAGGTCAGTGTGTTTATTTGCTGATAACTCCAACCCAAACATATCCTGTTTGGTAGTAAATAACACGGTTCCGGCAATAAATCATTGTAACAGTCGCGTTCTATGTGCATGCAGATGGGAGCCGAGCCTATGACGACAGATCTGGACCCCGAGGATGAGGACGATGAAGACGACTCCGAGGATGCCCTGGGCGAGTTTGATTTCTTGGGCTCAGGAGAGGAGGGGGAGGGCGCAGGGGAGGCTCGCATCTCTGGAGACGGCCGTGAATTAGGTATGGAGAGCATACCTCTCTTAAGTCTTATACTTTTTACCCTGCAGATTTTCAATAAAATATTCTGTTAAAACATTTAAGTATTATATGTATGTTACAAATATTCTAGATTTTCCTATTTTAAGATTAAACATCATTGAACAGTAGCAAAAATACAAAAAGATGTTTTAATAAAAATCAACCATTGGTATGTGTTTAATGGTAAAGAAATTAATTTGGTTGTTAAATGTATAATCATGCAGCCTGTATCTCTCATTGTTTTTGATACGAGAATTTCCCTTTATCGTCATGCTTTAAACACTCATTGTTTTAATTTAATTTGGCTTTTGTTAGTAATTTCCTGTAGATAAAATCTGTTGACGGGGCACCGCTTTGTTCTAACGTCACCGACATTTGTCTGCTTCCCTGATATTTTCTTGACCTCTTCCCAACATGTAATCAGACCACAAGAATAAACGACAGCAGTCAACTGCGTTTTTTCTGCTGATTTGTTTACTCTCACTTCCTGTCCCCAGGTTCAGAGAACCGGCGAAACAAGTTGCAAGGTATTATGTCGGATTTCCCTCCAAAACCATCTCCGCCTCCCTCTATCCCGGGCCAGGCGCGCTCCACTGAGGGTAAGATCAACCATCTGGTGACTGCACAGCTGTATCTCTGGCTGGGTCATAAAATAAATTATAAAATATCACAGTGCTTAATACTGACAGCTGCTTGTAAAAAACACTTAATTCATAAAGCATTTCTGTGTGATGAATGTATTTCTGCTTTTGCGTTTAAATAAAGTTTCATACTTATAAGTTTAACTAGCTCATTTTCATATGGGTGTTTGAATATGGCATTTCAAAGTAGTTGCTGTCTGTCTGTACTGTAGGGGGCGCTCTGGGGTTTTCATCTGATGTATTCATCCTGGATGCAGTTGGAGGAGGGGACATGAACCTCGGAGAGCTGGCTGACCTCACTGTTGCCAATGATAATGACCTCACTATTGACGTTAGTGTAACAAGTAACTGGGAGTTTGAGCATTATATTGTGTGTTGCTTTACATATACCGTGCACAGTGTGTGAATGTTATGTATGGAATATCTGCTACAGTTACTAAAATGTGCAGTGCCAAGCATGGTATCCCAGATGCAATGTATCCCAATTGTATCCCAAATATGCAATGCACTTAGCTTGCCATTCCATTTTCTTAGTGCAATGCATGAATAACTTGCTTCCTTTTCCTTAAAGTTGCAGGAAAGCCGAGAGGAATTCAAGAAGACATGGAACCCTCGGTTTACACTGCGAAGCCACTTTGATGCCATCCGAGCGTTGACCTTTCACCCCAGAGAGGCCGTCCTGCTGACCGCCTCAGAGGACGGAACGCTTAAACTGTGGAATCTCAACAAGGCGATACACTCCAAAAAGTACCTCAGAAATAAGAAAATCACAAATACAGAAAAGTTTTATATTGTATAATGTTCTCATGCTAACTGTGTTACTGTAATTGTATAGCTGTCTCTAGAAGTGTACTTCGAAATATCATTGCATGAGTTTCTTAGTTTACTGACATCTTGTTGTTGCTCTCTTAGAAATGCAGCGCTGGACGTTGAACCCATTTATACATTCAGGGCACACAGGTGAGTGAGATGATCAAAAGACAAACCACATATATTGGGGGGGCAGCAAAATGTTTCATGATAATAAACATTTCATAATCTACCATGATAATATTTCAGTGCCATGGAATGTATGGTACCACTACAGTACTTATTTAAAAGGGTTTTTGTGTGTGTGATTTAGTGGTGCTGTTCTTTCTCTGGCGATGGGAGAAGAAGGGGAGTCGTGCTTTAGTGGGGGACTGGATGGAACTGTGCGCGGCTGGAAGATTCCAGACCTTAATGTGGATCCATATGATAATTACGGTAAGTTCACCAAATACTGCACACTAAGAGCAGAGGGTTCACTTCACATGTTCCACACGTCAGTAGTACATGTGATTGGTGATTAAATGCGACACCTAATGATGTCATCTGTCCAGCCACCTAACCACCTTTAAACACAGGTAATAATAATAATGGTGTTGCATCACAACACCATTATTAATAGTAATTGAGTTGCAAGCATCACAATTACTACTGATAATGGTTGACCACATAGTAAAGCCTTGTCAACCACCAGGAC
>JAZGTJ010002107.1:26461-45644 GCA_036877575.1 Botia almorhae
TAATTACGGTAAGTTCACCAAATACTGCACACTAAGAGCAGAGGGTTCACTTCACATGTTCCACACGTCAGTAGTACATGTGATTGGTGATTAAATGCGACACATAATGATTTCATCTGTCCAGCCACCTAACCACCTTTAAACACAGGTAATAATAATTGTTAATAAATAATAAAATAATAATATAAAATTGAATGTTGCATCACAACACCATTATTAATAGTAATTGAGTTGCAAGCATCACAATTACTACTGATAATGGTTGACCACATAGTAAAGCCTTGTCAACCACCAGGACACCCTAACAATTGCATAGCAACACACAAAAAACTGCAGAATACCTTAGCAACCACATAATAAAGCCCTAGCAACCACCCAGAATAGTCTAGCATTGTTACTCAGTGGAGAACTACTTATATCTTCTTAAAATTTAAGCTAGGTAAACTGTCAGGCTTGAGCTTTCTCAGCTACGGTTGTCATTTGAATACAGGTCAGCTACACTTTTATTTCAACCCAACAGAGGGCGCTCTTAATGAATTAATCAACAGGTGAACTTAGTAGAGTATGTGTGTGTGTGTGTGTGTGTGTGTGTCCAGATCCAGGTGTGGAAAGCAGTGTGTTGTCAGGGCATGAAGATGCAGTGTGGGGTTTGGCCTATTCCTCCAGCTTGAAGCGTTTGGCTTCGTGCTCAGCCGATGGCACAGTTCGTATATGGGACCCCCACAGTTCCTCACCATGTGTGTCTGTCTTTAATAAAGAAAAAGGTGAGGAAGAGTGTGTGTTTGAAGTTGTTTCTGTGTATATTATATCGGTGTTATTCTTTCTTATTCTCAACCTGTCATATTTTCAGAACATGGCACTCCCACCTCGGTTGCCTTTGTCAACGCAGACCCATCTCAGGTCGTGGTGTCTTTTGATGGGGGCGAGACTCTGCTGTATGACCTCAACACAGAGCAAAGCATTATGGTCCTGGAGACCCAGACTAAGGATGGTAAGAACCAGTTTATAAAGGAGTGTGTATTAAACTAAATTTACAGTTAATATTTGTAATTAAATGTCTAGTATTTAAAATGGTTTAGTGTTGTGCGTGATTCATCAGCATGCAATTTGTAATTTGTAATTTCCATCAAAACAAATAAGTTTCATATTTAAATTACTATATATATATTGTCTTGCTTGCAATAATAAAATATTGTTTGTTTTTACCGCCACCTGCAGGCAGCGAACTGATTAACCGGGTAGTCAGCCATCCCTCCCAACCAATTTCCATAACAGCCCACGAAAACCGCACCATCCGCTTTCTGGACAACAAGACAGGTGTGTGTCGGTAGCTTGTAGCAATTTTGAAGGATATACTAGGCTGGTAATAACAGTTTATATTCCTGCTGTGCACTGGGGAAACTATACACCAGCAGAGTCATTTGACTCCCCCAGCGTGCAGCCACAATAGATCTGTGGAAGCAGTTACAAAAGGACCTCCAATAGAAAAGGCTCAATTGAATTGTTCACACACGGCAACCTTTACTCACCAGTTTATATAGAGCATTTGACAAGAAAAAACATTTTTGGTATTGGGAATTACATTCTTTCACTTCTAAGTGAAACAATGTACTACATTTTGTTTTGCTTTGGTGCACATTTCCTTATTTATTTAATGGGTGTGTCAGCAACTGGATTTGTTGCTATGGTTCAATTCATTTAATGAAATGCATTTGGTAGACACCTAGATTGAAAGCACTTTAAAGTGTTTACTCTCAGATTAAAACCATGACAATGGTATAAGCATGTTGTAATGGTTGAGCTACAGGTGCAAGAGTGTCATTTAGATCTGGCTAATAGTGCTTGATTAGTCCTAAAGATTTTGATTTCTAATTTGTGGGCTAATGAGTTTAACTGCTTTTTTTTTAATTTGACAAATTTAGAAGTCACGTCCTCTCAAAGCGGCATTTGAAGAAAAAGAGGTTTAGCAAAAGGCAGTGTGGAAAAAAGCACATGATTTTTTAAAGGGGAACATTTGGCAGCATGAATTGAATTACGTTTTTCAATAAAATACAGGAAAATACTTTTTTCTAGTTAATCAGGGAAAAAAATCAACTGATTGATTGATTATCAAAATAATCAGTCAATGCAGCCTTGTATCAAACCATCCAAAGTAATTAGCTGTGTTTACCCTGTAAAATACCCCACGCGTCACTTTCAATGTTTTTCTTTCTGTGTCTCCCTGTGGCCACAGGGAAGGTGATTCATTCCATGGTCGCTCACCTGGATGCTGTAACCAGTCTCACCACAGACCCTAAAGGCACTTACCTCATCTCTGGCAGTAAGTACACACACACACACATGCACGCAAAGTGTGACATAAGAGAGTAAAATGACATGCCTCCCGAGGCCCTTTAAACTCCCAGATCAACAAAAGGCTTTCTCACGGAAAAGTGAAAGTAGCTAACACAATTCCTGCATTTATTCTTCTGTGTTTGTTTTCCTCCATAAGGTCATGACTGCTCTGTGCGATTGTGGATGCTGGACAATCGCACATGCGTGCAGGAGATCACGGCACACAGGAAGAAACACGATGAGGCCATTCACGATGTGGCCTTCCACCCCTCGCAGCCCTTCATCGCGAGCGCCGGGGCTGATGCTCTCGCCAAGATCTTTGTTTGATTCTCTCACTGGTAAACATTGTTTAAAAATGTTATGTTAGCAGTAGATGTTAAATGGTTTGTTGTTTGTGTGTATGTGCATATGTATTAATGCATTTACACAGTCTCTGCTGTAGTCAACTGATTTGTGCTTTATCTCTTCAGGGGAGACACCCTCACTACTGGGCCAAAAGAGTGAAACGCTGAATATCCCAATGATGCACACGCTCATGCAAACACGCTCACACTAACTCTGAGGGGAACAATGTACTACACATCACTGCCTGAGTTTAAGGCACAGAACAACCTGTTATCTTTTAATTGATGCCTCACTTGGTGATACGAATTGTACTGCTTTTAATACTAATGGTTCTGTTACCCTGACTTCAGTTTTAAATGACACTACTAAATTATCTTTTTCCTCTATCTGCACAGTGTGTAGATAGGATGTCCATTCTGTTGACAGATGGACGCAGACACAAGCACACACACACGCACCCTGGATTTTAATTTTATGCCTTGTTTATGCTAAGGCTTTAAAGGCTCTCTGTAAACAATATATTAGCCAAGCCTGCAGTTTCTCAACATAAATTGCATTACTACTAATCTATGAATTAAAAGCCTCGCATAACTGTTGCCTAGTAATGCGGGGCGATCCATGCATTTCATTCCAAAGACCACTTTAGATGCATTTTTTGTTTGTATTTTAGCTGCAAAGTAAAAACAGCTTTACCTTTAGCCTCACAGCCAAGAGCCTTAGCATCTCAGTCGCTCAAGTCACTTCATTTCATTTGTACATGAACTAAAACCAAACACAAGTACCCACGCATGCGTGTTTCAGACATTGTCACCACGAGACTTTTATAATTACTCATCTATCTACGTTGTTGATATGCAGTCAGGTGGCGTTATTTGTAATGGTCAGCTGGCTGTCGAGAAGTGTATTTATGGAGTTTGGGGTCTATGAATTCTTTGGCAAGATCTACAGTTGGATGCACAGAAGTTGCAACTCATTTCTGTATATAAGCAGAATGCGCTGTACATAGCACGCCGTCTTACAATATTGGTGCTAAGACTTACTCAGAATCAGGGACCTGTCCGAGACCCAGGTCGTAAAGTATCAAACCTTGGCTGATGTTATTTGGCATTTCAGAAATGCTACACTACACTACAGTGTCAGGAATTTCAGAATTTTCCTGGTGTGCTAATGAGGCTTTTCATATATACATATATCAGTCACTGCATATGCATGCAAAAGTCGCTTCAGTGGATGATGGTTGTCGTCAATGAAAATTGTAACTAATTACAAATTCAATACAGCTGTTTGGTAAGCTGAGTTTTTGGACAGCCGTTCCTCTTCTGCTGAGAAGTGGAGAACAGGATCCTTGCTTTGAGAGGTGTCTGTGGTTCAGAGCTTGCCTGTTGTCTGAGTATTCTGGGAGAATTGCCAGAGAGAAAGCTCAGATGGGCTTTGAGGAAAAAGTGAATCCTGCTATCTGTTACCTAACCATTCCTTGGTTAGGTACAAACCCGGGGGACATAAATTTAAAAGTCAGCTTGATAAACCGAGGGCTTTAGTCTTGGCAAGATAGGAGGGTGATTTAGGGTATTGTGGGTAAAATGAGCCAAAGCAAAGCTCAGATGGACTCTTCTTGATGGCTAGCCTAGGAATCAAGATTGCAGCACCTTTGAAACTGGAAGGAGACAAATCTAAAAAGTCTGCTTGATGGACTTTGTGACTCTAAACATGGTGAGATAGAATGTGATTAAGAAATTGGAGGAGCTAAATCTGATCTTTAGTTCTCTCAGCTGTAGGCAGCCTGATCCTAAAGGTCAAAGGTCACATCACATATTAGCCGGTTTCCGTTTTGCTGGGTTTATTTTTGTCTTTTACTGTTTTTCCGTGGTTGGAGATGGATAGCCAGAAGGCAGGTCAGAAGTGATGGAAAGACTGATGGATCAAGGACCATAAAGGCCAGTGTAGCATGGAGGCATGTCATTTCTTAGCCAAAGCACCTTACTATAGAGCCACTCCATCCGTCCATCCAACACAGAAAACCAGGTTTTCTGTCTATATCATGAAAAGCAGGCTTGAAGGTAACAAGTCTGAGAAATGGACATGGGTATGTCTCATTTTGTCCCTTGTACAGTGCTGAGACCATGAATGTCACACATAACCACAGATTCATATTTAATGGAATCCCATAATCCTTTGCTGCTTAGCTCCTTCAAAACTTTGCACCGCACACTAACGGTTAGCTTTATTCTACACTATACAGGTAGGATAAGACAGATAGTTTGGATCATCAGTATACTGCCACGTTGTTACTTTCTCTTCCAAAGATTGCATGGGCGTTTAGATATCTGCTGTCTCTTCTGCACACATTTCTCCTCAGTTCTTGATGCAGTATGAGTCTTTAAACTACAACAACAAAACACATTCCGTACCGAGAGAGAACGTAAATCTGTGTAAAAGAAACCGAACATGTTCATATGTTTAACAAGCTGCCAATGCAAATTGTACGTTTCTAAAATTCTCACTTATTTGCTTTTCTTACTACACATAATTATGATTACTAGTAATAAGGTGTAAGAAGACAGTAGTACTTTTTTTTGCTAGGCTTAAGACTTGCTTGTGATTGTGAAAAGCCTAAAAAATGAAAATTGTATGAATTTAAGAAAAAAATGTCCAGTCCACAGCCAAGGTAAAAGGACTTTTTGTTACTTGTTTTTATTTTTTTAATAGCAATTTATCACTGTGTGATATTTTGTACATCATATTAAGCTGTATTCAAACAATATCCTCGAACTACAAGGGATAAAAAGACCAGCCTTTTATTTATTTTGTTTTATTATACATATTTTTGAACTGCTCTCTAGATTCTATCGAATTACATATTTTCCTTATTTCTGTTGATTTTTATTTCTTTTTGTTTACTTTGCAGGTCTTGTGTTGTGTCATTAAAATATCAAACAACTAAATAAAAACATGATTTTGTACAGAGATTTTATTCTGGTCTGAATTCTGCTGTCTGGAAAAATGTGTAAGTGACGCTTACTATATTGTGCACAGAAATATTATATGCACAAAGACATGTTCAATGTGTTTGGTCTCTCATATGGGTTTATATGAGAGATTATAACCCAGATTATAAGGAATCATAGAAGTTAAATGTCCTTTGTAACTTTCTAGCAAATCTTAAACTAATAGATTTATTAATGCCTGGCAGATTAATGCATCAATATTAGTATTAGAAGTTTGCATTTAGAGGTGTAAATTTACTTTGTAACACAAGAGCTACAAAGCTTAAAGGATCCCAGTCTTTGAAAAGTGTCTGCTTGTAATTAAGATAGACGGTCATTTCTGTGACAGGCATATACAATTGTTTTCCAGTAAAATACTCCCAAAAATGACAATATTTTTTCTTATACCTATTACCTACCTTCTACTCTATAACAGTGGCATGTAGCCAGTCATGCTTTATAGCTGATGCAAAAACAATAAAGAAAAGGCTTTGATATGTCCTACCCTAGCTTACTGTTTAATAGGGAACATGTATCCACAGGAAATGAATGCACCCAGCCCACTATATGACAGTGTGTCAAATTCAGCATTGTTTGTAAAATGTTTTGTGAACTTGTCACAATGTAATGCAGGCTTTACAGAGAGGCTGTTTATGAAGGATGGGGCAACATCAATTGGACCCATGGCCTCTAAGCACTGTTTCTCACTCATTTCACATGCAAGGACATTCGCCAATCATATCAGAGGGCATCTATATAGAGGTAAAGGCCCAGCAGCCAATAACAGCCACTTTAATTTAAGTGCTGTTGATACAAAAACAAACTTGCCTAGCATTATGGTTTATGCATGATTCTATAATGAAAATAAAATATAAGTGACACCCTTTAAGTTATCTGGGATTTTACTGAAATTATTTTACTGTAATTAACATATTTTAAAGATGCCTAGCACAACATGCAGAATAAACGTACCTTTGGTTAGAAAACGCATTTGGTTTAGCTGTTTGTTTTGAGATCTCAAAGCTTTATTGCAAGGTTTTACATCACTGCTGTTTGTGAGCTGACACTCCCTTCATCCATTCAATGGATAACAATGTAATACTCACTTGTTTTTAACGTTAAACTGACTTCAAGCATGTGGGCTGAACATCTAGGCGTGTTAGCAGGTCAGGTATGCGGTTATCATGTGGGACACAGAGTAGCAGATTAGGAGAAAAAAAGGGGGGACTAGGAAAGGAGTGTAAATGTGGAGCCTCCAGGCAAAAACAGCATGACAAAGTTGTTCCAGGGCGGGGGTGTGAACACGGCAAACTGTTGCACAAAGAGACGTAAAACTTGAAAGAGAGAGAATGGGGTAAGTGGGGCTGGGAGGAGACAGTGGGGCATGAGTGTGACTTCATTGTGCCTCCTTACAGCTCATTCTCCTGCTGATTGGCTAAGAGATCTGTCAATCACTTCCTTATGGGTTCTGGAGGTTCTCACAGCAGGGAGGCGGAGATGGGAGGAAGAGGGAGTGTCCTGGGTAGTTTTCTCACAGAGACAGAGCAAACCCAGCTCAACACGACAAGAAACTGAAACACAGCCTGACTTGCAAAGCAAGCCTAACCAGGAGCTCTCTCTCTGGCTTTTGTTTATTTTCTGTACTTGGAAGCCATCTTGAGCAGACAGTCTCAAAGCTGTAGACTTTTGTTTTGCTTCTCTGTTTTGTTACAGAGTGTTTCCTTAAAGTTTGGACATTTTCCTCTTCAGAGCTTCTTTGGAGTCTCGTAAGAACAGGAAGCGGGAGGAGGAGGGGGGCACTCCGAGTTTGAAAGCCAAACTTCACTTATCGGCTTTTCTCACCTGCTCCCTTTCTGGAATGAAAACACTGTAGAGGAGCTTTCCGTGAAAGAGAGGACAAGGCAAAAGAGGAGCCACTTCCTGGAAGGGGATCTGTTTTTAATGCTATAAGGGACACGGGGCCCACCACACTGACAGTCACTATTGATGAGTAAGTGTGTGCTGCTGTGTAGGTGTGTTGTTGCCTCACACCACCCAGTCTTAACTCTCGGTTGACTGTCTTTGACTCTTTGACTTCTCAGCATGGCCAACGTCAGTCCCTTCATGTCTCCGGGACCCATGTCTCAAGTCTTCTTTGGCCCAGGTGGCCCGTCTCCTCCTGGGTCAGTGGTAATGCGACAAGGGACCCCAGTCTCTGTCTCTGCATCTCAAACCCCAGGATTTCCTCCAGTGGACATGGGGGCAGCCTCAGGGCCTGGTGAGGTGTCCGCTTTGCCGTCTGGCCCGCCGGCTCCGGCCGGTGTCTCCTTCATCATACAGATTGGGCTGACTAGAGAATCAGTGCTTTTACCCCAGACAGCAGACTTGGCCTACGTCAAACAAATTGCATGTTCAATTGTGGATCAGAAGGTATGTGCCATTCAACATATTCCGCTTTGTGAGTTGTGATGCTGTTTGCACTAGCAGCTTTGCACAGCTCAAACGGAAGTTTAGCAGAAACACTTGCTGTCTGATTTAGAGTTTCTGTATTTAGTTTTGCAGATGACTGCAGATGAATGCTTATATTAGGAAATTCAGCTTTATAGTAATGTTCCGTTCATTAACATTAGTTACTGCATTATCTAACAAGCAAACAATGTATTTTATAACATTTAATAAGCTTTGTGTTAGTTGACGCAAATACAATTATTCACTGTCATGTTTGTTCAAGGTGAATTATTTAATGTTAATTAAAAAATGTGTTAGTAAATGTTAAAATGAACAAGAACTAATTAATACATGCTGTAAAAGTATTTTATTCTTAGTTCATGTCACCAGCTAAGGTAAATGACTAATGTTAACAAATGGGACCTTATTATAAAGTGTTACCAGAAATTCTGTCTGAAAGTTATCTCAGAATTGGGTTTATCTTTGAGTCTGCTAAAATGAAACCACATAGACTCAGATTAAGAATCTTTATTACACTAAATATGGCTTCACAAGCTCTTCATTTTATGGTTAATTATTTAAGGAGTGAGAAGGAGGTTCTTTGCAGTAGTGCCTCCTGACACTACAAGCCATGCCATGCATGACAAATATTTTTCAGCCCAGAGTCAGCAGTTCTGCCTGTGGAAACCCTGTCAAGGCACTGTTTTGTGATCATCACTCCTAATGAAGGAACTATGTGTGTGAACAGATGTCATGGGAAAACGTAACCATTTTATAAGATGTCGATTTCATAACCCCATCGCTAAACCTAACCATCACTGAGGTGAAGGCAGATCATACAAAAATGTATGAATAAGATTTTATAAATCCTTATGAATTAGTCCTAATTCTCTAAAATATACAATAGTTATAAATTGCTATGAGATTGTGTTGCTGTGTGAGGCTGATGAAACGTTGGAAGGGTTTAAAGAAATGCTGGATAAATTCCAAGGACATGAGTTTGATTTCCAGGGAATACATGGAATTGTGTACTTGTATTCCCAAACACACTGTGGATAAAAGTAGCTGCCAAATGCCTAAATGCAAATATGAGTTAAAAACTTGTCCATTAAACTGCAATTGCTAGGATTCAAAAACCTTTATTCCATAATGGAAAATCAAAAACACTTAATGTGTAGTTCAACAAAAAATCAAAACCCCATGTCCACTCTAATTGGACAAAACAATAGGTCAGCCATTTCGTAATTGTCCTAACCTCAAATCTGAAGTTGAACCAAACAACTGAGATTTTATCAGCCAATCAGACTGCAAAATGATTTGATTATAAGATTTCCATGTTCTGGGCAGTGGCCCAGAGCGGCTTAAAGTGACTAGTTATTGGGAAAATAAGCGTTTGTAAAATATTGCTACCCCAGTAATCTTGTTTTGTACAAAGCCCCTTAGGACAGAGCTTTGCATTCACAAGTTTGGCTATCAGGATTGAGTTCTGCTTTCCCTATGAAAGGTGAAGGTGAAGGTACTTAACATTCCAGAACCTTCCTCAGAACTTGCTGGTCCACTCCTGTGTTTTTTTAAACATAGCTCTGTTGTTCTTCTATAGAGTAAAGAATCTGATTTGGATCTTCAATGTATAATACTAATCATAAGTGACTGTGCTTTATCCTTCAACCCACAATTTGGTTGATTACAACAAGTCCTTTATTCCGTCCTCTGGACTGGGATCTTTGTGAGTTTGGATTCTGGCTCATACCACCTTCTGTCTCTCTCTTTCCCTCATCTCTCCTTGGCTTCAGGCAGAGTGAGTCACAGTGTTCCCTCTTTGTTTATTCAAATGGCCTCTTCTGTTCCACAGAAACTGTTTTCCATTCACTTGGAAGGTAATGTGGCGGCATGTTTATCCTTCTGCTTAGGCTTAATTTAACTCCTGAAGAGACTGCAGAATTATAATACCTATATGTAACGCATATAAAAGCATCTATAGCTGGGCTTTAATCCATTGCTGGAGGCCACCATCCTGCAGTGTTTAGCTCCATCCATAATCAAACAAAGGAATCCAGCTAATTAAAGTCTTGGATTTGATTATATAACTGGCAGTTGTGTTAAGAGCTAAGGGTTCGAACTAAACTTTGTGGTCCTTTCGGATCAGATTTAATAGTTATCATCAATAAAGTACAAGGCAAGGATGGCCTCCATTGATTGTCCCTGTTGTTCATCTGCCTGCCTGTGTTCCCTGTTGGTCCAGCACGTAAGCAACCTATTGTCACTAGGATAAAGAAAAGGAAATTGAGCCTGTTTCCTTCCAAAGTGGAAAGCCATGGTGTGTCCTCTGCCTCTAAACTACTCCCTGGGGCTTCCTCCAGAAGTCTGTGTTCTCACTGCAGGTTTGCAGACAATGAAGTAGCTCTGTGCATTTGTACACACCACACCTTCCCATCGTCTATTGCTGCCTTCACTTTTCTTTTAGGAGTCTGAGCAGTTCTGTAATGGAAACATTCTCATTTATAGTTTTAGTAATTGACAAGGTAAAAGATACATTTATTACATCTGTTCAAAAGATATTTGTTGACGACACCATAAGGTTAATAAATAAAAAAGATTTGGTGCTTTTAGTCCATGTTTGTTAGCATTTATGCCATCTTGTGCACACGTAATTATAGACAAATTCACTAAGTAAATATGTCTAAAAGTCTTTTAGACTCTCATGGAAAAATGGGCCAAAAAGTATTTAGGACTCATCCTGTACTACATAAATTTTAGTCCAATCAGATGATCTCTAGAATGAGTCCCTTCCCCTAACACTACCTGCAACTGACTAGCAAGTAGCAAATCATCATTTGTGGCTTAAGCGCAAGTTGCGCAACTAAACATGCCTAAGATGCAGCTAAAGCTTATTTATAAAAGTTGAGATGTTCCCTTCAATATGTTCCAAAATATCACCCAAATATCCTGTTTAAATAAAAAATGTCAACACAGGAAAGCACACTGTGGTTGTCAAACAATTTTATGCAGTTGTGTAGTTTTGTGCCTAATCACTACATTCTTCTACTCAGATGTACTCTAAGCACATCAGAAACTTTTGTGTTTGCCTGTTTTTGCTAATTTTTAACTTCTGATTCTCTATGGCTAAATCTATCTGAATCATTAACTTTTTTAGTCACATGATCTCACCATTACATTAACACAGAGTGTGGGACAAAGTGTGTGTTGAGACTTGTCTATGTTTCAGATGAGACTCATTATTATATTAGCTGTCTCTGTACCTCCAGACAGGTTTCTGCATAAGGTCATAAGAGACGTTTTGAACGTCATTAGCTACAAAACAGGTGTCTAAATAGTGACTAGATGAAAATGAAACAGATTATTGGCAGTGATGGTAAGTCATGTGTTGTGTGTCATGTGTAACTTTTTAGGTATGTAATGGTTTTGATGTTAAAATACTTTTCTTATATATCAGCTTAATATGCAGAGACAATAGGTAAACCATCTGTAGGTTGATTTACCAGAAAAATGTAAACATTGCTATGTTTATCTGAGCATTGCAACCAGCTCCACACAGCAACAATGGCTCAACCAATAGCATCAGTTTGGGGTGGGGCTACTGTTTATCCAAGTAATAAAAGATAGAGTGAGTGTTTGGAAAGTGTTTCAAATAATTATTTTTGCAGTTTCTTTTGGTGATGTTAACAGTACAGAAATGAAACTAATGAAATGAATGAAACAAATATAATTACATAGCATGCACTACTAAGTGATGCACTACTAAGACTATAAGTAAATATACAAAGTTAAATAACAGATTACAGACTTTACAGATTTCTATTAACACTAAATGTAACATAAGCAAGTTAAAATACAAGACGGTAACTGTGTGTACCAATGGAGTTGCTTATGAGGTCATAGCCGTCTCAATTCCACCTCGAATTGGATCCATTCCAAACCCTACAGGTTAAGCAGGTCAGATATCAAAGGGTGTTTCCCTGATCCTGAGGATTGAGGGCTTTTAAGGACACCCATGTGGAAATGACAGGGAAAGGGCATAAAATAACCACTTATTTGTTTTGTTATGAATGTGATGTGTGTTGTGTGTTGTGTCTGGGTTGTTGGGAGTCACAAAAATCTGCACCGTATTACTTCCATGTACTACAGTCGTCTCAATCCTGCCCATTTGCATAGCTGTAGAGTGTCTTTGCATGGAAGTACCGTATTTCCTGACTAATTTACCACTCCGCACAGGTCGCAATTTGACTATTCAAAACACACATTCGCTCTTTCTGGCTATCAACAGGAAATGAAAGACAAGCATGAGGTGAGAAATGACAAGAGGGGCGATATTTAGTTTTTTGTTTTGTTAGGGATATTTTCTTACTAGCTGATCGAAGAGCAGTTTTTGCATTTAATCTTGATGTTGAAGGTTCAGATAAGAGTAGCTGGCCCTAGATTTGCAAAATAACTTGATTTGACTTACAGTGATATTTGTTTGAACTGAGGAGATTTATAGGTTTTTTCGTTTTTGAAGCCATGGTTTATAAGCAGTCTAACTTTTGACTGTGGAAAATTGTTGGGGTGTATTCATTTCAGTTTATTTGGACGTACCCTGGCCCCCATACTTTGGGGTACTTGTCAGAGTGTAAATACCACAGTATATAAAAATGGCAATCATAATGTTATATATCACAGTATCATGGTTTTAACATTTAATACCATCATTATAACATAGAAGAACCACAACACGTTTGTATGGCTAATGACAAACATTCCATAATGTCTGAGGTTCTCTGGGTCAGTTCACAAAGAAAAAGCAAATAAGTTTGTTACGAAGGCCAAACTTTTGTTTTTGTCTTGTGGGAAGATGTGTGGGGGGGGTGTCCATTTTGGGCGCTCAATTATGAGGTCACAGATGGTTTCCGTTACCCGGAGCGGTGTGGTTCAGCCACAGCCCTGTTCATAAAACAGCTGTGGTGTGTCTCTCTGTGTATTTCTTTAATAAACATGCAGCCTCACACACTTTTCCCACACATTATTATACTGTGCAGTAACTTAGATGTTCTGAGTGGTTTTAAAGATTTCATGCAGTTTCTAGGTGTTCTGGGTTTATTGGTGGTCATTTGGATGATTTGAAATACGAGCAATAACAGAGAAAATAAAAAAAATATTATGTAGTGATGACATCAGATTTCTCCTCTGTCTTTTGATTAGTGCATGTCAGTCAGTCCTAAATAACAACATTACACCTAGCTAAGAGTATGTTAGTGCTCAGTTCAGTGAAAATATACACAGAGTCATCTGTAAGCCCTTAATTCCACAGTTGAAACCTCGTTTGATTTTGAAATGTGGCGTTTAATACCATGCTGTGAGTAAATCAGTATGTAATTAATCTTGTTAGGATTTTATTCCTTTTGGACCAACTGTGGTTTGAAATGTGAATGAAAGGTGATGTTGTATGGTAATACAAATCAAAGCAAATTAGTCTTGCCGGGAAAAGAGCGCAGTTGGGTGGAACGAGGCGTCTGGCTTGCTTGTGTTTGGATTAACTGTTATGTGGGATGGTGTGAACGTTAAGTGTGGGTGAAGTGTGCATGTGAATTTGGAGAAGGTGGAGCAGTGTGTGTGTGTGTATGCACTGAGCAAGAGAACAGAGGTTTTGAGTGTGTGTGTGTTGTGTGTCTCCAAGCTGGTTTGCTGCAGCAAAAAATATGGGTGGGTTACCACAGCGGGTAAACACATGATCTCAGGCTAAGGAGAAAAGTCTGTTTCCAGTCACACTGACAGAAAAGCGTGTGTGTTTCTGTTCTGTTCTTCACAAAAGTACTTAAACATACCGTGGTATTACCATGTTTTTGACCACGCTATGTAACATGCTATTACATAGCGTGGTCAATGAATGAAAAAATGGCACCTTCATTGGCAAGACAGAACTTCTGATAATACCAGCCAAGCCATCTCTTCAATATAACTTTACAGTTCAATTTGGCCATCCACTCTCATGCCTACTCGACAGTTAGAAACCTCGGGGTGGTGATTCATAACCAGCTGAAATTCACTTCACACATTGCAATCATCTTTCTGTCATGCAGGTATGTGCTCTACAACATCAGGAAAATCAGACCTTTCCTGTCCGAGCACGCACTGGAGCACGCACCGAGCAGACTACTGCAATGCCCTTCTGGCTGGCTACCCAGCCAATGCTACCAAACCCCTACAAATGATTGAGAATGCTGCAGCATGTCGGGTCTACAATCAACCAAAAAGACCTTTCATTAGCTGACCTTAATCCACTGGCTACCTGTAGCCGCCTGCATCCAATTTAAATCTCTGACACTTGCCTTTAGGACAGTCACCGGAACCTCTCCCCCCT
The DNA here is from genome assembly GCA_036877575.1 of Botia almorhae. Taxonomy (NCBI): domain Eukaryota; kingdom Metazoa; phylum Chordata; class Actinopteri; order Cypriniformes; family Botiidae; genus Botia; species Botia almorhae. Next base: position 40,907 of record JAZGTJ010002107.1, read on the forward strand.
ACCTCAAGTCACTCCTCCAGACATATGTCCCTTCCTGCCAGCTACGGTCAGCTAATGAGCAACGTCTAATCTGAGACCTTACAACCTTCAAGAAACAACTCAAAACACACCTGTTTCACACACACCTAACCAATCCCTAAAAAAACCTTTTTGTTTCAAGTTTTTTTTTTTTAACAAACTGCTCTTTGTTCATCCTTTTTCTAGTAACAGAATACAATATCCACTTGTAAATGTAGCTTGTAGACTGGGCTTGTTGGTTCTTAGGACAAAATGTTTAATGCTCTCGTCGATTGTAGGTTGCTTTGGATAAAGCGTCTGCTAAATGAATGAATGTAAAGGTATTACTGTGGTGTTTTTTGAATACTGTGGCACATGAATGTGATAATTATTCAATGCCATGGTATATATCAAAGTATGAACATCTGACTGAAAAATTATGATAAACCGGCCTTAGATGGTTTGCTGGTCTGTTGGCTGGTTTAAGAAGAGTTTGAGGTTCTTTTTCATCCTGGCCAGGCTGGGAGACCATTATATATAGCTTCGACTAGTTCAAGATTTTTACTCAGGAGGGACAGTTCAAGTTTTTATAGGTGTTTCAGATGTGCCTTTAGAGTTGAGAATCAAAAACATATTCTTACAGCTGCTGAATTTACACCAGCATACCAAAAAATGCAGCTAAATGTTGCCACATTTTTTTTCTGAATCTGAATAAAATGTGAACAACTGACTTAAAAACTGACTCCTAAAAATTATAAGAAGACTGTCACAAATTAGCAAAACTTCAAATTAAATTGTTAAAGGAATTATAACCAGAATTTCTTATGATTCACTTCCCTACCTCCGTCTTTGTTCCTCTTTCACTTCCTTTTCAAAGAAATACAGTTCTGGCTATATGGTCAGAGGTCCTGGGGATGGCTGAGGCTTTTTTTATTGGCTTACCGGCCTAAGCACCCTGACAAAAGCTTATTTCAGCACGGTACAGCGCACACTCCATTAATTCTCCTTGCTGGGTCCTCCCCACCCACTTCAAACCCTCGCTTACCAGCCATGCCTCTCGTGTTACCATTTGCTTGAATAGAAAAGGGCTGCTTTGTTTTCAGGGCCCTTGCCTCAGCCCCGGGAAGCTTGTGTGTGACAGGCTCCTTCAGATGCAGTTAATCCAGGGGGCCTAATGAAATCATTGTGTGTGCATGTCTGCGGTGTGCAAGTTCTGCATCTAAACCACGGTGTTGAGCTCAGGAGGCAGACGGGTCCAATCCCACTATCAGACTCAGTCAGTGTTTTTGTTGTCACTGAGTGTTTACATGTCTGTGAACTCACTTTGATGTGTCCAACACATGCAAGCAAAATTCATGGCTCAGTTAAAATGGTTTGAAACAGCTTTGACAAATAGTTTAAGGCAAGACATAAAACAAAAATTTAGAGTGAAGCTTGTGACTGTATGTTTAAGGGATAGTTGTTGCAAAGGGTTTAAATGCAAAAACACGAACATTTATTTTTTAAAGCCCTTACATTAATTATAAAAATGTTTCTTTGTACACTTACAGATGTTTTAATCCAAGGTGACTCTCTCCAGTAATGAAGCAATAAAAGTGGCAAAAAGGTCAGAGGCATTGCCTCCAAAATGTCGTACATGGCAAAAAAAAAAACTGAAGTAAAAATGCACAGGTTGTACTCAGTCAAAGCACTGTGAGAGCACTGTTGTTTTAAAGTATCTTTGGCACTGCTGTAGTCTTGCAGTCTGCTGGGCTGTACTTAACAGGTACAGCCATGTGGGGAATGTAAATTTGACCTTTGCTCTGTTTTCCATGACACAGACCTTTACCTGCTCATATCTCTGTTATCTGCTCATGACTCAGGGGAAAGCTTAATACTGCAGGTGGAATGCACCTTTGATAGCACAACGCTGATGCAAGAGGAAGAAACACACTTTCCTCTGCAAGCTTTTCCCTTGCTCCTCTGAACTCCGTTTGGACACAAACAGGAAGTCAGGCTCCTAACCCGGATAATCTACAGAAGCATCACTGGAGTTTACAGAGTCTGACAAGCTTCCTGACATTTTGGACCAAAGCTGGGTTGGGGGCGGTCCAGCAGTGGCCCGTTGATGCTATTGTTTCCCCCTGTCCTGTTAACTTTGGCTTGTAGGTCTAAGTGCTCTGTGAGAGGAGCATGCTAATATTCACCAAATCATTAGTGAGGGCCATGAAACCAGAAGTCTTTAGATGACATTTAGGAGCTCCATGGTGAATCCACCCAAAGTGACAGGCTCTTCTATACAATGGTCTATGGAATCTAAAGTTAAAATTTGTTACTTTGATGTGGTCTTGTTTTTTTCGCCAGAAAGGACAATAAATGTAAGGACAAAAGGCAAGTTGGACATAAGTGATCAATTGTGGTTTGCTTACGGCCTAGGTTTACAGTTAAAAACCTAAAGACATTGCTTTAATAAGGAAAACTTCTTTCCTATGTTGATGATTTCCTATTTAAACAGGAAGCTGGGACAGGATGTACAAAAAATTTGTTATATAGCCAATAACCTTTAGTTTGAGTCACATAATGGCAAATCCATGATTTACTTATTGTTAGTTGGCTGCAGATGATTATTTTATTCTGGACAGCATTTTATTGGATGTGTACAGTCAATATTTCTGGTGTGTTTTCCAGTAACATACTACAATTGCTTGTAATTGCTGATAGTGTATATCTGCTGAAAGCTTGTTTTGTCAACAGATACACAATGCATGGCCTCAAAGCAAAATAACATGAACCAGACATGGCAAAACCTTTGCTTGGATTTTGGCTTCAGAGTGTCTTTGTAGGTCAAACTGTGAATTTATTTCTGGTCTTCTCGGGCAGGCCAGCTCCTTAGATTTATATTTGCATAGTACAGAACTACTTTTTCTTCTCACGTTTTAGATGTACAATTCAGGATTATCTAAAGAACAAGTGGAACAGGGTGGAGGCAGGAAAGAATGAAGCTAGCGTAAGTGAAGAAAACCTGTCATTATAGTTCCTATTTATCTTCTAGGCTATTGTGCTCTGTATGATGTCAGTGTTCTTTTAGATGTGACATCATTCCTCTACGGTGTAAGCTATTGATGGGGAATTTTTCATTCGTTTTTGTCACTCAGGTTGCTGGGTTGCGCCTCAGGGCCAAAAAACTATTGGCATCCCTGTTATGTCTCCCGGCTAGAGGCACTATGACATCATATGCTCTAAAAATAGCCCACTCGCTAAAAGCATTTTTTCCATCACGTACAAACACAAAAGCCTGTGAAATTCCCGCTCTGGGCCAAGCGGTTGTTGGGTGCTAATGAGTGTGGTGCGTTGACGTCTTTGCGCCACAGTTGTCATAGCAGCATTTCATTCAACGTCACTATCTGCTAATAACCCTGGGAAGTTTTTTGTTTCAGCTATTTAAAAGCTATGTTTAGTTATGACAGTGGAAGTCATGGCCTTAGAAGTGTTAGAACATTACTACATTTTTGTTATTTATATCACATAACTTTAAAAATGTGTTTTTGACATTATGTCTCTTTCAAGTGCTGTTTGCAGCTTTCACAAACATTTGCATGCCTGACCTCCAGTTCCTACAAACAATATGCAGCCACAGTCTAGTTCCTGTCTTTTGTTCATATTCATAAGTTTACAGTGGAACAAATGCTTACGGGATGAGAGAACTGTTTGAAAGAGCCCTCTCTGAGGCACGGCATGTGTATAAGCTGTACTGGAAACAAAACTAGTATGTTGAGAACAGTCATAGCATTGTTCTCAATATTCGTTCAGTTTTATCTGCTCATTTACGGAATAATCTCTTCCTGCTTAACACCTACAGCTCAAAACTTCCATAAGCAGACTTTTCATCCTCCAGAATACACATTTTTTAAACAAACTTCTTTTTTGTGACAAACATAGATTATACATCATAGACAATGTGTTTGAGGCAAAATAGCACTGAATGGAGCAATGCATGTGCATGGTACCAAAATTTCTATAAACTCACTTTAGGACCCAATTTTGTTAGTTTCTAGCAATACACATTAAAAAACATTAACTAAATTACATTAATTTCATATTTTCATAATTTCATACACAACTTATTTTCAGATCGGAGCTCAAAGTGTTGGTTTCGGTTTTTAATGTTTAAACTGCCATATGAAAACAGATTAGTATCGCATGTAAGGGGAGACAAGTCTGTGTTGTTAATATAGCTGAAATCAGTGTGACCATATATGATTTCATCTAGCTGGTTGTTTATTTGCTTTGCATTGATCTGTTGTAGTAATTACCGCTGTGCAAATAGTGACTATAGCGGTTATATTGCCACCTGAGTAGGTCATATAAACAGTCATAGCTCCTGGCGCGATTCACCGATTGGGCCTGTTATGACTGCATAATTGATGATGTAGATGCCCAGTGACCAGTGGCCATTTATGTGGTGTACGTTTGCTCTTTATAAAGATATGTCTGTGTTCTGTGGTAGATTTAAAGATATCATTGAAATGTCTGAAGCTGCAGGTTCAAAGTACAGTTATCTCCTTTTCAGCGATGCTAAACAGATTAATTAAAAGTGCAGCTTTGAAAGGAAGACCAATCTGAGAGCTCAGCGTATAGGCATCTGTTTAAAACTTGGCCTGTTATCTTGGGTGAGGTTGTGACTTCCTCACTGTATTCAGGGCCTTAAAAGCCAACTGGTGTAATTAAGTTTTAAATAAAGCAGCAGCGTTAGCCATAGAAA
>JAZGTJ010002108.1:0-45644 GCA_036877575.1 Botia almorhae
GGAGATATTGACACACTCGCTCTTTTAATTTCCCACATCAAAGACCTGTTTGAAGACACAGCTGGGAAAAGAATAAAAGAAAGAGTGAAGTTAGTCACTCACCGACTCTCTCTGCCTGCATGCCCTAATGGTGGTCTCTTGGGTGGTTGATGGTGAGTGTTTAAATCCATAATCTAAAGGGCGTGTGGCTAATTATGTATGTGTGTGGGTGTGTTAGTGGGTTACCAATCAACAGTTATTGCTCTGCTGTATGTGCATGTGTGTATGTGAGTGTGTGGTCCTGATGTTCAGTCCATCACATCCTTGATCACTGAAAACACCAGAAGCAGCACCAGTAGTCTGAGGTGTCCTGTCCCAAACCTCACAGACATTACACACCGACACCCACACACACACACACACCTCAATCATGGGGGAAGTGAGACACAGGTGGGGAACAATAAGTGTCCAGACATCCTGGTACCTCATTACTGTAATATCCCCCGTTATGAGACATACACACACAGTCATTATGTGTAGGTCTTCCAGTCCACGTTCACACACTGTCAGACCTCTCCTGACACACACAGCAGCACATAATAATACACATACTGTTTTATTGCCCAGTTCACTTATTTTTTGTTGTCTTTTTTATTTAAAAGCTTCTTTTGATGTATAGTCACCTTGGGCAAAAGGGCAGAAGCTTAATTGAATAATTAAGGCACTAATACATTTCAACAGGTGGTTAAAATGCTGAGTTTTAGAAGTACTATTAAAAGCTTTTGCATGAATGGACAGCAGGCTTAGGGAGACTAATTGTTAAACTCACAGTTCAAAGTTTCTTGTAAATTAAACTCTTAGGTATAGAAAGACTAACACAAGAATTCTATTCATATTTAGTTCGATATACAATGTCTAGTGTAGCTGTGTTATTAAAAGCTTTTTTAAAAGCATTACATACAACTGCTTCTGTAAAACACAAACCAATATGTAGCTGAATGTCTCAGGTGCTCTTTTCTATACAATGAATGTAAATGGAGAACAACAATTTCCGAAAATGGCAACATATACAAACATACCAAAATATAACAGGAAATGTTTTTCTTGACACAGCTCTCAAATTTTATTACATTTGCATGTATTAATAAACATACATGTTTTGAATTTTGTAAACGCAAACAAAATTTGAATGCAGTGTGAAGATGCATTATGCAAACAGTTGTCAATAAAGCCAAACTCAATATTAAGGACAGCTCAATAAAGTTTGACCATGTGCCAAGTTTAAATATGCATACGTGTAAATAAGACGTGGAGGGGAAGGGGTGAATAATGGCTTACATTCAGGTTGTTCCACACACAAAGCTGTCATATGACATGGGTCACAGTGATTTGGCGAAGCCTGGATCAACATCTTTTGTGCTTTCTTCCTGTCAAAGAAACAGTTTTAAATATCCTTAAAGAGTAAATTACAGGTTGAGAGTGATGTACAAGGTGTATATCTCTAGCTCATCCTCTAACATTAACCCTAAAATCTGATTTGCATTTATGCAGACTCCTAAAACTGTAAAATCCACTTTTTATTTTCCAAGCCAAAACATTACAGCAGCAGTTCCATCACCATAATTTGGATTTAGTCCATTTTGGTTTTCACTACCAGACTGCATCTGCAATTAAAACTATTCTGTTAACTATTTGTTGAGCCATAGTTAACAGAATTAACTTCCGTTAGCAGAATTGAATGGAAATTGCTTTATGTACTGAATATTCATGTTATGTGTGTGTGGAAGGGCTTAAATATTTGTAAGCTTAACGCCTAGTGTTATGGCACAAATTTCCACTAGTCTAAATAAGTAACAGCTCAACATTTGATAAAAGTGAGGATGTTTAAAGTTAATTACTCATGAGTTCAATAAATCAAACTTTGTTTAATGTTACTCTGTTCTCCAGTGTTTCAAAACACAGCGGCTGTTAGGCCATCAAATTTCATTTCATTAAACCACTGCCTCTGTTATAAACACACACACAGCGAAGCAAATGCGACACTGAACTGACAAACAGGAAGATACCTGCAGAAGCATGATCTGATATAAAGCAATAATTTCTCTACAATCTTGCATAATGTCCTGAAGGGAATTCCACTATGGCAGAGACGTTGAGAACAAAATAAGGAAATAAAAGTGAGGATGACTCCTGGAAGATGAATGTGTGTGTGGGAGTGTTTAGATAAGGTGAAAAATAAAAAGATTCTCTTTTTACGGGATGTTGTTATGTCCTTTAACCTTTTCTGACTGCAATAGGAGAGAGATGTGTCCTAACCAGCCACAATCTGGCAACCCTACCCCCCAATCACCTTTCCCGACCTCCTTACCCCTCCAAAGACGTCAGAGAGCAACTGAGTGTGTTAATAGCTCTATGGGAAAAGGGGAGTTGAGAAAGAATGACACACTGCAGGGAGACAGTCATTGAGCAATTAAATGACGTATCAAAATCCTTCTCACAATGCTAAAAACACACGTGCGCAGACAACGACACATACACAGGAAACCACATACAAACACTGTGCTGGACTGCACCTCTGCATAACGATGTCCAATCACATGGGAGAGTAAATGTTGTGTTGTATACAAGCCAAGCAATTCACCACACTTTGCCTCCACACACACACAAAGGACAGTTAATGTTACTCTGTAACTGAGCCAGGCATCATCTGCACACACGCAGAGTTGGATTACGACCAATAATTAACAGACAAATTTATTTCCTTAAAGCCTGGAATACTAGGGTGGTGCTGTCGATACTTCATATCTTTACTGGGTAGTAACACACTTACGAACACTCACTTAATCTGGTTTACTAAAATTCTCCTAAACGGCAATAAGTAGTTATAAATCACCCGTGGTAGTAGCTGTCTTCCGGTCCTTGGAGCTTGGCAGGAGTGTTCTGATATAATACCCTGACACACACACCACGCACACACACTCCAATGTAAGCTGTTTGCTGGAAGACATTAAGATTATATTAAGAGAGGATGAGTGTGCATTGTGGTCAGGTCAGTAGGTGAAATTAAAGATTTCAAAGAAACAGAAACTATTCACAACAACAAAGTGGGGAAAATGAGAAGAAGAGAAATAATAAAGAAACTTTTTATACATGTTTATGGTAAAACACCACTTATTATTAATATAGAATACAAATGAAAGACATCTTTTGAATAAACATGTTGGATCAATAGGTCAGAGTGCATGAGAGAATAAAATGTAAGAGCGAAAGGAAGAAAGTACAAGGACAGTAATGTATTTAAATGAAGATGGAAGACAACCCACGCAAAAAAGGAACGTTTTACAGGGTGGGCAAATGTTTCCATACTCTCTAGACTCTCTTCCCCTCTCCCTGCGTCTCATCTGTCCATCTCATGAGCATGTTAACATTTTGCAGACTTCAGTATGGTCTGTTAAAACACATGCATACAAACACAGGAATGTTAACTGTCCCTTGTAGTCTGCTTAAACATTCTTTCCTCACCTGTCATTGTATGTGTCCTGTCTAGGGCTGAGAGACAAAATACTTCAAAGGATTTAATATTTTACCTTATGATACTGCATTAATATTCTTGTGCCAAAAAATGTTTTTTCAGTATCTTACATAATATTCAGAAAAATCTGTGACAGGGTAAACTACTGTAGTTTTGGGAAAAGGCAATGTACGTTTAATACCCTACCAAAATCCAAATTCGTAAGAATATAATGTAACGCAGAACATAATATAACACTGAAATTAAATGCGTGAGACAGAAAGTGAAACAAGTCAGTTGAATATCGCAATATCAAGATTTTGAATAACTATACACTAAACATAAAGAATCAAGAATAATATCGCATCATGACCCAGATGTTGAAACAATATTGTATCGCCAAGTGCCCACTGATTACCAGCCCATGTCCCACTGTATCTCTCACCATCTCCCTTTCTCAGCCAGTCTGTCTCTATGTCTGTCTGTTTTTCTGTCGCTCTGTTTTTTTACCGTCATCTCTTTAACCATCTCTACATCTATCACCGTCTCCCCATCTCTCGTCATCTCAGCGGAAGAGTAGGTGTTAGAAGAGAGGGCTGAGTATAAACCGGGGACTGCTAAACAATAACAACAACATAAACAAGCGGATGGAACCAGGAGTGAAATATGTAAACAGATCTGGTCATTTGACTAATCTCTCTCTCTCTCTCTCTCTCTCTCTCTTTCTATGGAACTTCATTATAGACAGTTGGAAAAGAAATAAAGAATGTAGGTTAAAAATAAACTAGTACAAAAGTAAAATAAAGAAGAAAAAGAGTGTTAAGTGGGGCTATTTTTGGCACATTCTTTGTAGCTAAAAAAAGCTTCTCAGGAGACAGAAAGCAAAAGACTGCATTCTCAGGGTCTTTGTCAGGCTCATCTGATCAGTTCACAAGAGAGCAGCGTCACAAGCTGCCAAAAGGCCAAACTCATTATCCTCCCTTTTACTGGAGGCCTTCTGTTGCATACACTGGACTGCACTGGACCCTCCCCTTCCTGGACCCCCATTCACCATCCTCCTGCGTCACAGGGCTGTTTTTGATGTGTTTCTTCCTTATGAGGAATCTCACATCTGAAAAACAAGGAAAGAAAAGGAGGGATGTGGAGCAGGATGAGATATGATAGACAGTTGATGTCAGCTGACAGTAAGACAGTGGAAAAGACAGAAATAAGGCATGAATGTATTAAAGAGAGGTGACGAAAGATTGTGTAACGCTCTAACGTCATTGTCTTGTCCCGCTGACTAGGTTTTTACTGTGACCCCCGCGATATGCAGAAAGGCTGCAACACGCACACATTCTCATGTTGTCAGTCGTGTGACTAATGCCAACCAACCCCGTGCCGCTTGCAAAGATGTCTCACACAGAATCTGCTCATAGAACCATGTGCATTGACTGGCTCTTTTGTAAAACTTTCGCTTTCCATTGTGTTGAGCAATTAAACTCCTTGTGTCTTAAAATGGTTCAGGTCAAAGGTCTAAACATTCATTAGATCCATTATCAAGCAAAACTGCAAAAGATACCCTGTTGGTGAACTGCTTTTCCTGTTTAAGGCATAACCCTCACTAGTTGCTACAGGTTCATGTTTTAAATAAGTGTTTTATGCAATTTTATGTCTAAAGTAAATTTTGTTTAAATCTTGTTTTAAGGATATTTAACAAGACATACATACCAATTAACATTATTCTTTGCATTCATTTCTATTATGTCAAGTATCTTAGAAGTCACTTAAAAAATAATTCAAACCACAGCGAGTAATACAAACAACTTACCTCAAATAACCTTTGACTTCAGTACGCAGCAAGTATATATTTAGCAGACAGGTTTATCTAAAGCAACTTAGAAACATCACGAAATAATCCCCCTGGGAAAACCTGGGGATGAGTTACTGGGGCCCTTCAATTTTTCAAGCTTTAACTACCTCTTATACCAGTCCTACTGGAGTCTTTGGTGTACTGGACTGTCACCAAGTCATTGTTTGGTTTTGTCTTGCTAGCTGTAATCTTGTAGGGTCTAATGCCAGCCATCATGGTGGTGCTGGCTCTTAGCCTGTGCTGAAACAGATTTGTAGTGGGTTATTAATATTGAACACAGACATGGCTTTTCAACTTCCTAAATATATTCATATTTAATCTTGTACTCTTGTATATATACAAAAACTAATCTATACTCAAACTAATCTTAATCTTGTATACATACACAAACACACACTACTGGGCATGTATGTCTAAATTCATTAAAGAAGTTCCATACTACTGTGCAAAAGTCCTAATCCACCATCAGCTTTGTTGTTCTAGCAATGTTTTGACAATGACCATCAATATTTAGTTTTCAGTCTCCTCTTTACTAAGACACAAAAATAAAAACAAAATGTTCTGCACAAAATGGCTTTTTCAGGCAAAAGTCAGCATTTAGTGTGACCTTCCCTGGCACTAAGCACATCTTGAACTCTTTTGGGGAGACTAGAAATTAAGGTTCCATTCCATTTATGTTTAATAGATCTAGCAGGTATGCAAGGCAAATATTTGCCATGTTAGCATATACAAGCTTCCTTTTCAGATTATTTTTAGTTTTTTTAATACTGCATACAAATTATGTATATTTGATGGTTGTATTGTAATAAAGAGACAGATAAACAATTATATAATCAATGGTGGCCTTTGCACAGAACTGTAAATATACATATATGTACATGCACACATATACATTTAATTTATATGTATGTTTCTTTTTTATTCTTTTCTAATTATTGATTGGGAAAAGTAAGTGAACATACACCTAGCTATTTTAGCTGGTCTTGAAAAACAACACAATTACCTAAAGGTCAGTCTCACGTCATAGGAAGTCACAGTTTACGGTATGAACGGTCAGTTTCACATTCCAAAAAACATTCCCACTCCATCTTACTCACTTTCTCTCTCTCTCTATTTCAGTCACAGAAATGTGCCATATGTTATAATGACTGTTCTATATTTATGCATCTGTAACTGTTCTGTATTTATACATCTGTTTACATGGCCAATTAACCTCTCATGAACAGAAGATCAATGAAGCACAACAGCCTCATCTTTAAAACTCTGGTGTCTGTCATCGGCTAATACCACCCACTCAGTGTCTCTCAATTGCTCGCTCCATTAAACTTCTTCATGCACACACATACATACACCAGCACATTTCATCATTTTATCCTTGTAGGTATGAAAGGAATGTAAGGAATGGCACAGTCATAGACACAGGGAATTTCTTTGAAGGACAAAAAAAAATTAAAGTAAGTATAAAGACACAGACTGAGACAGTGAGGAGAGGGGGTGGATAGAGGAATAGATTAGTATAGATAGATTGGAGGAAGCACAGGGGGTGAACAGTACAACAATCCAGAGAACAGTCAAATCATTGATGACATTCCATGGTACTGTAGGGCAACATTACTCAACCACCTGTGACTAGCTCAGTCACACCAACCTCACCATGACTCAACTTAAACTAATCCCAGATCAGCAGGCTCTGGTGTGAGATCTGTCCCAGATTTGGTGACAGACATATAGAGTGCGTTAGAAGTGCTGCCACTGATCTGGGATTAGTTCACGTTGAGTCATACCGAGGTTGGTCATCAAAGATTCGACTCTTCTCTGGATTGGTGTACTGTTTACCCCGTCCTTCCTCTAATCTATCACTCCTCCATCCACCCCCTCGCCTTTACCTGCTATACACTAGTCATTTGACTTTTACTGGGGGTTCACATTGAGTCCCCAGCAGGTGACTGCTTGCACTGGTCGCTCACCTTGACCTCAAGTTCCACCCAGAATTATATTGATGGACATTAATAACTTACAAATATGGGTAAAGACAAGAACAGGAGCAAAAACAACATAAAAAGAGAGATTGGATTACAGGACCGCCGGGGTTGATTTCCCCGCCCCATTTCCTGATGTTGCATCATCATTTGAACTGTGCCGGGCCTTAGGCAAGCACATGCCATGCCTCCCACCCAGAACAAACAAAGTCTTGACAAAAAAGCCATCGGTCTCTCTATATTTGGGCCTAATGTGTATTAGTTCTGGGAGGAGTTTGGGAAAGGACACAACAGATGATTCGGGAGAATGGCTAGCTATGACTGCTGTATAACCATGGCTCATCTGTATAAATGTGAAAAAGAGTGAGTAAGAAAGAAACGGAAGTATATTTCCTTGCCCTTTTAAGATAAAGTAATATTGTTAAACACAACGGGGAGGAAGGAGCATCTATGTCATCTCCTGTTTAGAGTTAACGGATGAAAGCGAGAATAAAAGGTAATGTTTTCTTTCCTAATGTTTTCTTTTCCCTAGCAGCCACTGATGTGGAGAGAAAGCTGTCGCTTGGCTCTGTTTCAAGCCCCGCCCCTTCAATGATTTACAAATGGCATGCTGTAATTTACTTGCATCACTGAAGTTTAACAGGTGATGTCAGAGGGCTTTCCAAGATATCACACTGAGATGTTGGCTTACACACACACAAACATACCTACTGCATGCTTCCTTTCACAAAGAGCCCTATTAATGGAACCTAGGATAACCTATAAAACAATGCTATAAAATCAACATGTACACACAAGTGTATCAGTTATGTGTATTATCTTACATAGTGATTACTATATATACTGTACATCTGCTTTACCGCTCATGGGGTCATTATGATTTCAACTACACAGGAAAGCATTGTGAAATGTTATGACAGTAATAAAGACAAATTGTTTATGTTTTGCTCTGCCATCACCAGAGTGACAGGGAGTAAACTACCATGTTTGCCTCTCAGTGGCAATAAATCATACATTATACTCATTTTCACAGCAAAAAAATCATCACACTAAGTTTGTTTTAGAGATTTATAGATTAGATTAAATTTTAAAGAACAATAAATACTGTAGTGTCCATATTATCTATTATAAATATAATCTGTAATATTATATTTATAATACCTATAACCTTTAATATCTATAATAAATCCTGGACTGGTAAAGCATTACTTTAGCAGCACAAAGGTTTCTCGCAGAACACACACAGACAAACAATGTATAACTTAAATGCACTGTAGGTCCCTTGGGATAAAAGTGTATGCCAATATTTTAATATTTTATATTTCTTAAATAAATGTTTCTTGTTTTTAGGAAGGTTTAAATATTTTACTGGTAAAAATGTTTTTTACTGGTTATTTGTTATTATTGGTCAAGTCATTAAGGCTTACTGCACTGAACCAAGTTTAGGACAGGACTTAGCGAAAAAGTCAAAAAGGAAAGACAGAAGCAAAGTGCCTAAATAAGTGATGCCATGAGCTTCAAACACAGTTAAGAGGTTAAGTACCTATTATGGGATTGTGGAGGCGTAATAAGGGTTGATGGAATAGACACAGGGTTGCCACCACAGCCAAGGCCGAGAGATGCTCAAACTCTCTGCAGAGAGAGAAAGTAAGAGAGAAAGAGAGAGCTCCCCTTCTGTACCCTTTCTCCCCTCTCTGACACTAATATGGAAAAAAACATGTTTTGAGTGAATACGAATGCAAATATTATTCTTCCTGACTATTACCACTGCAAGCACCTCTGAGCGGGCAGCCAAAGCACTGGACAAAAAGCCCAAAGACTTTCTCAGCGCCTTCAAAGACAACCTACATAAAATAAACACGGCCATCAGATTACAGCCACTAACATGGCTCAGTGTTAGGCAGAGCGCGGGCTCACAACTGCCCGGTAAGTGTGGGGTCTGCTCAGTCAACACGATGACGCAGAACGGAACAAAAGCACAACAGAAAAAGCAGGTCTGTCTGAACACGGCCCCAAGCCACAGCACTGCTGACCCCTCTGCCACAGCCCAGACCCGAGAAAAAGAGAAAGACGATGCAGGACAGCAAAAGGGGTTAAGCGAGAGAGTCGGGGTGTGGTGTACATTTTGGACTAGACCCCTAAACCCAAGACCAGAACGGAGACTCCCAGGAAAGGCCAACCTGAAAGAGAGCAAATATAAAATAGAGGGAGGGGGGAGGAAAGGTGGGGAGAGAAAAGCAGAGCAAAGGGTAGGGTGGAGTGAGACAAACTAGATGACAGATGTAGGGAGGAGGGAGGAAAAGGTAGGGAAGAGAGCAAGAGGTAAAAGGGACACAGAATCTAAGCAGACATAGAGTATTTCGAATTTGAAGGACAAGAAGAGAGACAGACGGGCAGAACGTGAGTGAATGCGTGTGTGTGTCACTAGTGGATAACCTCTCTTTATGACATCACAGGGCTCTTCTAATATGGTGGGTAGTGATGACGTAATCAGCCTGGCAGCAGGAGAAAGTGAATCTGTCCCAGAGGAGAGCTTGGGTGTTTCACTCGTCCCAAGTCTAACCTCAAACCTACACATGCGGACACAGGCGCACAGACACACTCTCTCTTTCCCATGCACGCACACACACCGTCGACGCAAACACACTCCATTCCGTATTTCCCTAATACACATAAAGGCAGAAAGGATTTGGTTCTCTAAGAATGTAAATTAAAACTGACACATCTGTTAACTCCCCTTCCACTTGTGGATAGAAATACACACACAAATATGCATGGATAGATTCTCTTTCTCACACACACACACACACACATTCAGAGAGCAGAGTAGGAAACTCAGGGCAGCTCAACCTCAATGACCGCACTGGCTGCAGACAGATCTACTGCGCACACACGTCTCTATTTATACTATTTACCCTCTTTTGATGTTAACATGATCAAAAAAATATTTTTGTACATACTTTGTAATAGACATCTGGGATTGAGTTTGTAGCACATTTTGTGTTCTTACAAAATTTTACACCTGGATTTTAAAGCTGCTCTGACTTTCAACAGTGAATCTGGAACTTAACACATGACAGAATAAAGGCAAAACTTGATGCAAACCCAAGAAACTTCAATATTATTCAAGCCATGCTCTAAGCCTTGTCAACCAGCTTTATCAGAAAAGCCACGCTGCCCAACCTGCTTCACCAAGTGGTAAACTGCATGCCTATACTAGTCCACTACCTAGTTTCTGTTTCAGGGTAATGTTTTGTTGTCCTTGAACTGTAGATAAGATATTATACTCTGTTCATATTACAGTTGTTGAGCAGCTGGTAGCCTGAAGCATCAGGTCATTTGGGTAGTAGCCTGGAAAGCCCCATGTTGTGTAATGAAGGCAGACTGAAGCAAACCTTCAAAAGGTCATTGCTACTGCTGTCAGACGGTATGTGTGTGTGCAGGTTTGGCTGTGCTTGAAAGGGCCAAATTGAAAACCAACATTTGGGAACTTTAGTAATAGTTCTTAGTATTTGCAAAGCTCAAAAATGGGCCAAATCATGCTTTGCTTAAAATCTAATAATATTTCTGTAAGGGTTTGTTCAATGTTTAAGGAAGGTGTATAGTTACGCAGTGGGCACAGTATTTAATTATAATGTCTGTGAGGGGTTCTCACCAATATAGCTTGTGTCGGGATCTGCATGCATTAACACTTTAGCATACAAATGAATACACACAAACTGAACACATGTATACATTCAAAACATGTGCATACAATCAGACAAAAGCAGACTTTTATAAGGAAATGTGCCTGCTCAAAACATGCTCATAGACACGGTCCACAGAAGTGAACACACACATACAGACACCCTCCCTTTCTCTCTCAACTGACTCAGCAGTTTTGTAGGAAACCTGTGTGCTTTGAAGAGAGAAGAATCTATCATTACTTGAGAGATGTCGAAAAAGAAAGGAAAGAAGGAATAAGCGCTCCATTGTCTGTTTCATCACCCCTCCGCCTCCGAAAAAATAATCGTGTTGTCCTAATTACAGAGAGGAACTTTAACAGGTGCGGGAAGCTGCACCTGGAAGAATGGCTGTGTAACTGAGCTGTGCGTGTATGCCTGTCCAGACATAAGGAAGGGCAAGACAGTGACACAGAAACCGGACGGGCAGACTGACTGTTGCTTTTCGCAGACAACATTACTGACCCATAGCTGTTGACCAGTTGCCTGAAAACATCTTTAGCCCAAATAATAATCATCAATTATTCCATGATAAACGCACGAAAAGTTCAAAATAGCCCCTGGACAGTCTCGCTCATAAACCACACCGATCAGAAGTCGTATAGTAACTTAATTGATTAAAGTTTGACCACAAATATGACTCACACAAATATGCCACCGTCTTGAGACGATGACACGACACAGATGGACGTTTCAAAACAACGGTTACTGGTGCCGCTGGCTGGATATAAAAAATAATCCGGAATGATGTAAATGGCTCTCACGGGATCACATTCTTACCGTAAAATGCCACAAGAAACTGACCGGAAGGGACTGAGAGCTGGCGCGCTGTCAAGACTAACGTGGAAAGGAAAACACACTCTTACAATAAACGTGGATTAAAGACATGATATGACGTCAGCAAAGTCTTGGGAAGTTTGTGTCTTATCCTGAAAACGTGTAAAGCTAAACATATGAAGCAAGGATGGGCCTGACGCATACTTCGTTTAGGTCAAGATCAGTAATTGTTAATTTCTGAACGTCATACTGTTAGTGGGAAGGTTATTGTATTATCATAAATAATAGAAACACAACAAACAGTAGGCTGATAGGCTACTGCTTCTCCGTCACAACATGAAGTATGCAATAAAAAAATCTAACTAGAAAACCCAGCTAACAATTTTGAGTTGTAAGAACGATTCCATAATGTTGCCATTAAGTAACATAAACGATTTTTTAAAACGTTATTATGAAAGTTTTAAGAACATCCAAAAGGTCCTGTTTTTAGACGTTGTATTAATGTTATTTGAACGGTTATAAGAACGTTAATCAAGTATTTTTTTTGTTCTGTAACGTTTTTAAAAACGCGTCACCACTTAAGAATAACGTTTTTGATACATATGATATATAACGTTAAGGAAACGCTTCACTAACGTTACTGCAACTTTTTAATACGTTCTGAGAACGTTTCCTGTTAGCTGGCATACACGGTACTACCTTCATAAATATCACCATGGCAACCAATGCTTCCCCAAATAGCTGGTGTTATTGTTACTATAATAAAACTGGGATAACTTGGTAAACATTGTGCTCTAATAAATAAGTTCATGGGTTTTTAAGGGTCATTTATTGTGTTTTTAGTAACAATAACGGTAGCGTATATGGCTTACATCTTTTAAAACCAGGCCTATATTTACTATAGTACCTTTTTATGAACGCAGGTTTATTAGTATTTAAGTAGAACACAACTATATAATCAATGCATATATTATTTTCAATTCAAAACACTTTTAGATGATATCATAAGTCAATTTTTAGTACATTGATACTGTTGTTATACAATCATAGTCTAAGCTTTACCTTTATAGTGCTGTTGTGATTTTGACAAACCATTGATCAGTGTCTCTCAACAACTAATCGTTGAGTGCTCTGCGATCATGCCACCCAGTGTTGATTAATAGAACAGCAACATACGGACACAGCTTGTCCAACAGCCTCTCACATGAAATAAACATACGTCTTGTTTTCAGTCACAGAATCAAATATCATATTAAGAAGTCATTCATGAAAAATGACAGTACGTTTCATGTATTTAATACAGACAATGTGAACATTTATTACAATGGAAAATAATCAAAATATGGTCAAAATAATTAATTGACAAAGATGCTCAATGTTTTCCTGATCAGAAGATTACACTGTTTAGAGTATTGTAATTTTCTGATAATAGTCTGTGTATCAATAAAATGCCTAATTTACCAGAAAATTTCAAAATTACGTGAAATATTGAGCTTGCATTTATCATTGCAACCAGGCAATGAATCTGTTCTCATTTAACATTTATTTTATAGCATAGCTTTAAGCTGTTTTACAGAATACTGATTTAAGGTAAAACACATTCCTGTTTTCTTTTTTCAATGATACAGAGTGATGAATGATACACATTTATAATTAAGTGTATAATAATTATGTATAATAATGCATGAAAATCTAACTGATGTGCTTGATATGCAAATACAGTAGGAATGGCACCTGAAATGAATTCTATATGAACAGACCCTAATGTAGCTTACAAGTATCTAAAGACTGACAGTTTCTCTATGGTCATAATTTCACAACTGGATTGAAACAATGTTACAGTCTAGTCCGCTGATTAGCTGGTAGTTCATCCTGGTCAAGCCCCCACAGGAAGGTTCGCAGACGTGTCACTTCCTTCTGTAGCTCTGGACTTGGGATTGGCTGGGTGAGGTCCAGACGAGGTGTTTCATTAGGCAGAATAAGAGGAGGATGATCCAAGAAACTCTCAAAAATATCTTTGTGGCATTAAAGACAATAAACAGCAGTTTTATAAAACAAAATAATGTCAAGAACAGTAAGAATTTTGTTACTGTATTGGAACAAGTTATTAATTCTCTTAGGTTGTTACTCACCACCTCCAAGTTCAGTGCCGGGAGGTGGAGTCCATGAAGAAGGTGGGGCTCTCACTGGTCCAAACTTATAATGACTGAGAAGATGGTGAAGCTGTGCAGGACTTAGCAAGGAATGTTCTTCCTGTAAACTGGACCATGATGACTAATAGGACAAAGTAGAAGTTGTTTATTGAAATTTAAATTATGACCAATTTATAGAGATGTATATATAATGTAGATGTATTTACATAACTGTGCAATCATACTTACAAAATGAAAGAACAGTGAAAGAACAGTCAAAATGAAAGAACAGTCTTCCAAGGATTAAATTCTCACCTGAATAAGGCGGGTCTTAGGTATGCATAGGAAGTTGACAGTAACTGATAGCTTCTTTAGAAACTCAGAAGCAATGTCTCCGAGGCCTGCACTTTGAAGCCAGTCTAAGACCAGGTCCAGATTAGTTCGAATCTGAACTGCACGTGACCATGAAAACAGACTATCTGTATGAGAAGAGAAACAATCATTTTCAAACTCAGCCACTCATTCTTGCTGGTTGTTCAAACATCGACCCCTTGTCACCGTGTTTTGCTTGAGTCAGAATGGTAAACTGTCATCACAGCTCCAAACATGCGCAAACTGTTTATGAAAGACGGTTCTCACCTCTCTCCAGCAGTGTGTTGAGAAGAGACGTGTTTGTGAAGAAGAAGAGGTAGCCAAAAGTTTGGGAGGTCAAAGGCGGAGAGAGGCAAGCTTCTCTAGAAAGCTGCAGAGAGCATCGATATACTTCCACCAGTCCAGCTACAGTAGGAGGTAAAGTGGAGACATCTTCTTCCACATCTCCCTCTCCTCCACTACCTGCTTTGTCTCCTGTGTCAGCTTTTCCTCTCTTTTTCTCCTCACTAGAGAACGGGTTAGTGTCCAGCAATGCTGGAAGTAGAGAGTATAAAGTCTGAAAAAGAGAGAGGAAGGGAAATAATAAATGCAACAAACTATATGCAATATGTAAGAACAAGGTGCTGTTAATGCCATTCATGCAGCACAGACGCATATTCCCTCACCTTGGTCAGATGGTAAACACACTGCTGAAACGTGTGCATGATGACATCATCTAACTGTGCCAAAGCCTCAGAACAGGTGTCCATATCAGCTGAGAGAACAGGGTCACCTGGAGCTACACAAGACAAAACCAAAAAAACAAAATGTTTATAAAATCATATGAACTCACTATTCCATGTGACTTCTTTCCAATAATTAACATTAATATTAATATTCATAAAAATATCAATTCATAAAAATATCAAACAATTTTAGAATGTCAGACATAGACAATATGACATCAAAAATAGAACTGGGGACATATGCACATATCACTTACTGTTTAGAGTCTTATTGCAAAATCCGCATCTATATGTAGATAATAATTCTCATTTTTTAAATAATGTATTAATTCTTTCAAAAGGCAATTCTCACGTAAACTTAAAAGGCTTATTAGTGTAATGTTATACTGGTCATTGTTCATGTTTATTATGTTATTCAATATCATAATCTTAGAATCATTTATTAGTATTACTAATATGCGTCTTTTCCTAAACCAACATTTTCTGTAATACCATGTATTGTATATGTCATATTACATATTACAGAATAACATATTACATTTATGTCAATTTTCTTTTCTCTGTCCTATCATTATTTTTCATAGAAAACACTATTGAACCTGATGAACACATGAAAACACTATTAAACCTGATGAACACATG
This sequence comes from Botia almorhae, assembly GCA_036877575.1. NCBI lineage: Eukaryota > Metazoa > Chordata > Actinopteri > Cypriniformes > Botiidae > Botia > Botia almorhae. The sequence continues at coordinate 15,692 of JAZGTJ010002108.1, forward strand.
AAAACACTATTAAACCTTATGAACACATAAAAACACTATTAAACCTCAGCATGAAGCACAAATTCACAAAAAAGTTGCAACAACGCAGCATTGTGGAAAGTGTTATATAGAAATAAACAGAATTGAACTAGGACAATGTGTTGTAGTTAACATCAAATGCATTGATGATGTGTTGAGCATCCACATCCTTTGCTCTAAAGCCAAAAGTGACAAGTTGCTGTTTCTGGTACCCTACTGTTGATTCTCAGATATGTCTTTGAGCATCAGAGACATGAAACAGTCACGTTCACATGAAACAGGTGTCACAGGAAGTGTCCAGGAAATCAAGGGGATCGTACAAGTTCATGAACACATCTTTATATGGTTCCATAAGAAACAGCAAGTCATAAGCGTTTCTGAGTGTCCTTTTTCTCAACCTCAGCCTGAGGTAACGTATATTCTCGTTTATAGTAGAAACGAGAACTAAATAAATGAGGTCGCTTACATTAACACCGTTCCATTTTTTAAATGTTATAACGTTAAAAAATGAGATAAAGTGAGAAAAGTCAGACATCATTGCTGCAATTTACTTCACTTCACCATTATGTTACATTACAATACATTACACACACATAACATGCCAAATGTTTTTATTTTATTTCATTTGTTGTTTTAATTTAAGTCACAGCCTGTTATATAATTGTTTCTATAAAAAAATGTTTAGGGGTGCCATGGAGGTGCTTTGATCTTTCTTTGGGATGCTGAAGCACCTGTTAGCCCCTCCCATGACAGATAGCATAATAAGAGATGAGAGGTAACTTTATTAGGTGAACAAAATACATAACATGTCTATAACAGAAGATATGATGTGTTATGTAACAGGGCATGTTTCATATTTAAAAACAAATGCAGTAATTGCTTATGTCATTCTCACCTTCAAATTCCCATTCTTTTTCCAGGGCTTCAACTTTGACCTGAAAGAAGTTGAGGAGCTCAGTGGCATTGGACATCCAGAACATGAGAGGTCCAAGGTCAGAAGAGAGCTTTTGCACACTTGGTGGAGAAAGTTCATCCTCAGCCTCTGTTGAGCTGAGAACACATAAAAACACTATTAAACAAATTCACAAAACAAGTCAATATGTGAAATGTCCATATATGTATATGTTCATGATACATATCTGCAAATACTTTTTGGAGTCAATAATTAAATGATTGCTTTTACTTTTTAAATATGGATAAGGCAAAATAGGCAAAAATTTGCTAATTACTTACTACAACAGTTTTTTTTATTTAAATACGTAATATACACAGTAGGTAATATACATTGTAGACAGGCATGCATAGAGTTTTTATGGCAAAAGACTGAGCTGAATGGTCTGTGGTTCAGTAGCTCAGTGCTGGGCAAGGTGGGAGGAATTTGTTGTTTACAGCCTGTAACTGTCACTTAGCAACACATATTCAACAGTGTATACAGATAAAGAATAGCATAGAGAGGTAGTGCAGGTTCTTACTTTTGTGTTGGATGTTTTTCACCAAACTCTTTAATTTTGTCCTAGGACATGAATAATGGAACAGACAGAGAGACAGGGAGAGGGAGAGAGAGAGAGAAAGAGAGAGAGGGAGAGAGATTAAAGCAGACTCGGATGAATGCTTGGGCGGGAGTGTTTGGCTGATGTGTCCGGACAATGACAGCACATTTTCCAAACGGGTGGAAATGACATCAGTCAACCTCTGTTTACAAACTACGGCGAAATTCCAGTGAAAGCCCATCTGTGTCTGCAGCTGCAGCTCCTCAGCCACAACTTCACAGCACAGAGAGAGAGAGATTTCATCTTAAGGCACTCTCGCACAACCCTAACATCTAACGTACAAACACTCCCTGCAGATTAACTATATTACATTAAGTGTTTGTGGTGCTTTAGGTCTTAGTCCAGTTTTATCTGTGCCATAGTTTGACATAACCAGCCAATGGGAGCCAAAGAAGCATAAAAGGTTTCAAACACAGTCACAGGTTCAAAGCCATGTCATGTTCAATTTTGCACTTGGCTGTAGCAGCACTGTTATATAACAACCCAACCCAATGTTTCACTTCGCTCCTTATAAAGATTGTGGTTTTACGCTTCATGATATCATGATGTTTCATGTCATCTAGACATCTGGGTACTCACCCATACGATCCCTTTGATCTGATTGGCTGCCTTTAATAGCAGTTGTGGTATTAATTCAGGATCCAGATGTTTGGAGGCATAGTCAATCATAAGTGACAGAAGATAGGCAGGTGCTAAGGGCCCGCCCCCTGAATCTGGGGTGGAGTTCTTTGAGATAATTTCCTGAAATTGAAGGAGAGGGACTAAGTAACTGATTGACATAAATAAACACGTCGACTCCATGGCAGAATGTAACTACTGCAGTGTTTGTTTACGAAACCGTTTAGCAGTGATAATATTTTTCCTAAATTATATTCCATTGCAGCATTCGCTAAATATGTGCTACATGCAAGTCGTATTGTAAACATTTAGACAAAAATTGTGGCATCTGTGGTTAAACTTTGGTTGTGCTCTGATTTTTAAATTGCTGCAGCCTACTGTTTGGCTGTTGTAGTATATCATTATGATAAAATTCCCTCTGTCAGAACTCTGTATTTACATGCACTAGTATTTGTTTATGAGAGATATATCTGAAGGGATATTTGATTATATCAGTGTTTACCTGCAGCAGGGCATCTGCGTGTTTGGCCTGGAATCTCAGCAGTGACTCTGTGGACCCCAGATACAGCCTGAGCATTTCCTGTCTATCTGTCATGGTGCCAGGGCTGTAGCAAAGTGACATGTCACCTTGCCATGGTGGGGGTAAGGACAGGGGCGGGGCAGGGGTCACTCGGGGGTCACGATAAAGGAAAAGGAAGTGGCTACCAAGTCCCAGCAAGTCGCCTGGCTTCAGGACTGCTTCCCTGTAAAGTGCAGCCCCGTTAAGAGTGACAGGTCCTCCTCTGAATGGACGCACCAAGGCTAAAATAGATGAGGAATCAGAAGTATAAATGTAGTAATGTTTCCTTCAAAATAAAAACAGAAAATGTTTGAGTTCCTATCGCTATCTCTGATCTTTCATAACAATCTTTTGATTGCTGACTTTGGTGCCCAAGCAAATCTGAGTACAGTTTTGCAAATATCGTTGCGATCTTCTCTGAAACTCATCTGAGATTATGGGGTTCTGTTTCTTTACAATTTAAAAAAATTTGCTTTCCACCTCATTTCACTGATGTCTGTGATAAACAATCAGAGACCTCTCCATTGTGTATTTTTCCTTTCTGACTCTAATCAGAACAAACCGAGAAATATTCTATCAAATGTTTTTAATGCTCTTGAACTGGCAAAAAAAAGGAAAATGAGAACACTCTAAAACATCTGTTTTGTGTGCCATTTTAGTTGTTTATCTTTCTTTTTGTGGTCTTGGTGTCAGTGTACCTTGACCGCGAGGTTGCTCAGGGACAGCTGTGTCTCTCCTGATCAGGAGGTGTCGAACCAGCAGGTCAGGAGCTGAGAGGAAAGTGTCCACTTTTAGAGGCCTCTTCCCCTTCCTCTCTCTCTCCCTGTCCATCTCACGCTCACGAAATGTTGGCTTTCTCCCAAAAACATGTGTGTGACCCGCCATTATGTACAGCACAAAGTCCTAAACGAATAATAGCAAAACACAAGCAAGAGTCATACAGAGAAAGAATAAGAGGGTGATAGAGACATAAAACGAAAAAGAAAAATGGGGAAGAGAGTGTGGAAAAAGCTGTTGTCATCTTCATTGTGGTCTTTTACAGCAATCTGTGCAATCTCATATCTTAAGTTGCAGAAATACAGAGACGATAAGGAATGAAGAGTGTTACAGTTTTCAACAATGCATGCTTGTGTGAGGTCATTGTGCAGAGATGATGATGTAGACACAGCACGTTTGTGTTGGTATTGTCCGGCCCGCGTGTGTATATAGAGCTTCTGTATGGCTGTTTTGTGCTGTTTGTTCAAAGGCTATGCCACTCAAAGGTATGAAAGCGGCGATGGTATGTTGTGATTAGACGAATACAGGTATGATGTCATGAGGTAGCTGTAAGATAAGTGAGATGATGCATGTCTAGCCTTGCTCTGGTCATAGCCCTGCAGTAACAGGAAGTAAGGGCGATCTGTTGGTGGAAGAATCAGACTCTGCGACATCACTTCCAGGTCACAGGTTTCTTTCTCTTCCTCTGCTACCTGGGTGCATCTGTCTGCCTCGCCACCACCTTTTGACCTGGTGGTCTTCAAAATCAGGACAATATTGATGTTATTTTATGGCCACTGATAAATATTCTCTCATGGATATATTTACATCTATGGTATATTTGAATTGCATGCATTTAGCATGACACAAACAAATGAATATATGTTTTTTATTGTTTATTTAATCTCTGTTAGGGATATGTGACAATAAAATATTGCTTCCTTTATTTTACCTCTCCTGTTTCAGTTGCAATCATGCTAACAATATTTTTCCTGTCCTGTCCATTATTTGAGACATTGCCAGTTCGCCGAGGATCATTGCCAGCGTTGTTGCCCTGGCGACGTCTTAAACTTAGGTTCATATCACTGATGCTCCTCCTAAGTTCTGTGTTACGTCCCCGATGACCTCGTTCTTCCTCTGGACCTCCCCCGGATGCCATGCGGCTCCGCCTCCAGCGTACTCCTGTTGCCATAAAAGTGATTTCCGAGTAATTATTTATCAACTCTATTAAACGGTACATTTTCTAGTAATACAATTTTACATTAACCATGAGTCTTGCTGTTTTAGCCATCAATGCATAGAGAGCAATCAGTTGTTTTGCTAGTAGACTCTTCAACAGTTCAATATTCTAAATGTTCTGCAAGACATTCAAACCTTGATAGTTCTCTCCATCTCTCTCTTTCTCCTTTTCTTTTTCCTCCCTCTCATATTCATCAAGACGCTGGATCTCGAACCGTCGCTCAAAACCTTCCTTGGTTCTCCACATATCTACTAGCTGCAAGGGGCATTCCCAGGATGCCACAATTCTTCGGCACTCTGTTTGCCATTTAATGGCTCCATCTGACTGCTGAATGGGCTTTCCAATGACATCACATAACAGGAAGTCCTCAGGGGAATGTTTCTGGAGAGCTGAGCAGGTGAACAGGAAGTTTACACATTCAGAAAAGAATTATACAATGAGAAGGTAATGTCTAATTTCCGCCATGTAATCTGTGATATCTTCACTACTTTCAGCCTTGTCTATGAAAGATTAGCATTTGATGCTTTGTCTTTTAAAAAATGACTGCTGGTTATAAAAATGAGATCATGGATGGATAAACCTAACTTGTAGACTCAGTTAAAGAAACACTGACAGAATTTTAATTTCTAGGCAAACTTATAAAAACGATTTTTAAATATTTATTTATATTTAATTTTTTGTTTGATTTAATTTAGTTTAATGTTTTATATTTATATTTAAATCTCTTAAAATAATCCAACATGCATCATTTTATGGCATATTTTATATATGCCATAACATTTTTATTTTATAATACCATATATGGCATTTTTACAAACCCACATATTAATGACCATATTAAACAACCAATCAAATTCTTGGTCCACCACTACAGGTAATATAATACCTGTGTCTTCACACTCGTTTTCTCTTTCTCTCTCAGTGTAGCGGGTGATAACCTGCTGAATGAGCTGGCGGGCAGTGGAGTGCATATTTGCCAGCAAGCTCCGATAGTTTGCCCCACTGGACAGGGCATCTCCGTAGATCTTGACCAGCCCAGGGGCACTGGAAGAAGCAGGAGGCAGGTAGTGATGTGACGAGGGTGCGGCAGAATGCGCCCATACTTCCCTGTCACGTTCTCCAATGCCACGGTCTCTGTCACTATTGGACCGACCTCTCAGGAAGAGGTGGGACAGCCGCTTGGCACGGGACTGCTGATTGGCTGGACGAGGTCGAAGAAAGGCTGGAGATGGGGATGGAGAGGGTGTAGCAAGAGAAGGGTTGGAGTGAGAGAGGGAGGAGGGAGGGGCTAAAGATGGAGCCTCATGCACGGAGGCAGCATCTGAACTAGTTGTAGATCTAATGAAAAAAAGTGGTAAGAAAACAATTATAAACCATACATGATATTAATCAGAACCACATACTCTTATAACACTCAGTTTATATAGCTATCACTATAGAGACCAAAGTGCTAGTTAACAATGAGCCCAACAGAGACAGATGTCACATTTAAAAAGCACAAAAAAAATCAGAATACTAACTTGACTGATACTGCACTGGGCCAGCGGGCACCCAGCTTAGCAAAGTGTTTTCGTGGGGAATTTATCCACAAACCCACTGGGAAATGGAGCTTCCTAAATCGGGGACTACCAGACTCCTCCATCTGAGAGGGAAACAGAGAGAGTGGTGAAGATTGAATGAGACAGGTAGGAATGTGGAGACTGGAAAGATGAAATGACAAAAATAAATTGTCAAAGGAAAATCTGAAAATAAAAAAAAATCTACAAAAACAGATGGAGAAAGAACGTCACAGAGAACCACCAGTAGAACAGTGACATAAGGTAACAATATTAGGCATCCCTTAAGATTTCCCAGATTTCCTCTCTGGGTTTGTGTCATTGAGATTTTATCATTTCAAAAATCGATTTTCAGCTGTTGAGTGAATGACACTCTATGACATCAGCAAAACAATGACAGGAAACGCTAATGTACTGTTGAATAGTCAAGATATGCATTGTCATACATTCTTCATTATCTCAATCTAATAGTCTGCCAGTAACAAACTATTAACGCTGCTAGTGGGGAATGCCACCGAGTTGACATGGCAGCGAATAGCTATGGCTCAGAGAAACAGATTTATTTTACATTTATGTCTACATCCCTAATGAATAACAGAGGTTTGGCCCTGTTGCTCCTGAGCTAAGCAAACTTGTGGAAGTCAAGTAAGAGTCAAATGGCTTCGCCAAGAGGCCATGACAAGGATATCAACCAACAAGAACTATCGCTGCTCAAGTTCAGCCATACAGCCAAACCACATTCTATGAATATCTTTTTTGTACTTTGATTGAAAGCGCTGAATGTCAGTTATATGTAATAATATAGTTTTTGTCCTCCACCCTGACTGTGGGCTTCACCTCCATGCATTCTCACAGGGATATGGGGAAAACCCCTAAACAGACCCCCTAAGGATCTTCAGCCCTCTGTCATTCCTCAAAAGTGAAGAGTTCACTCAAGGCTAATTTGAACTTATTTTTATTTATTACAGTGACTCTTTGACCATAATTGATTTCCTTCCTTTCTATAAAGTAAATGGTGGATGCAGAACAAACAAGACACAAAATTTACAGCATTCAGTTGGGGAAAGGTTCTCAGTATATGCTGACTACAGTTTAAAACTTCCAAATCTGTCATTTTTAATTTGGTAAAATTACATTTTTCACCACCGGATGATTTGAATGTGACTTACCCACTGTAATTGGCTTCCTCTTATCCTGGGATAAATCTTCTGAACTGCTGTTGTTGTTTATAAAATGTATTATAACGTTAAAAAAGCATCTGTGGAGGTCTACTATATGTCTCCTAATTCCAGAGCGATCAAGCTTAAATAGTCCATTTTCTGAGCAAGGCCTTGCGTTGCTTGATCTGAATTTTTCTGTTCTTTACTTTTTACTCGTCTTTCTCATTTTTCTTTTTCAAATTTTCTTCATTCTACAGGAGGATCATCTAGCACGTATTCTTGATTTCCATTTCTCTCTCTTTTTCTTTCTCACTTTTTCTGTGCCTATAGATAGAGAAGCAGGGCCCATTGTTCTAAATGACAGAATTTCCTTCCTTCTCAATGGACAACACCTATATCCTGAGAGAAAGAGAGAGAGAGAGACAGAGAGAGAGAGAGGTTATGAAGTATACACAGTAAGACCAAAAGAAATAAAATAAGGACTTTCAGAAAGGTCTGATGTTCCCAGTTAGAATGTAGATTCAAGCTATTTATACAGACTCAGTTGCGAAATGAAGTTGAGGGCCTTTACATATGATTCCTTAATACTTTGTTTGTTGAGTATTACAGGTAATATAAAGTTAGGTAAAAAAAGTTAAAACTGTATATGTTTGTTTAAAAAAGAAACATAAGGGATAGACACACAATAATAAATAACACTTAAAATCTGCATGTTTTATCCTTAGTATACTTTTGCGATTACAAAAAAGAGGAAGCAGGAAAGCTTCAGGACAGGACAGGACAGGATGTGAAAGTCAGAATGGCACCTGTAACCTTTGACCTTGTCAACAACAGAATCGTTGTGTCAGGAAAGAAGAGCTGTGTATATCTGTGTATATATACAGAGCGTTTGTTGTCGTGTTTTATTGTATTTTAAGGTTTATATTGTTTTTTATTATTGGTTTGTTTCTATTTTTATCATTTATCTTTCCTGTAGCTCAGTGGTTAGAGCATGGCGTTAACAACGCCAAGGTCATGGGTTCGATCCCAGGGATTGCACATACTCAATGTATAGTGATCAATGTGTAGTATAATGCAATGTTAGTCGCTTTGGATAAAAGCGTCTGCTAAATGTAAATGTAAATCTTTGTTTTACTCTACCTTGTCCCTTTCATTTTCCCCTTCATTATCTATATTAATTATTGTAAACGTTAACAATCATACCAATAAAGTTTTGTTGTCTCTTACTCTGAAAGAAAGAGAAAATGAAGCACTGATAAAATGTTTAAGAAATTTAGTGTTGAAGTGTTGAATCTAGATCAAGGTTCCCAAATTAAAGAAAGCAAACCACCTCCAGAATCATACTGCAGATTCAGCTGTGTAAACAGATCTGTGTAATGCATGCAAACATACATAAACACATGTTTACTTGGCTAAGTGTGGACATACCATAGACTGCTATTGTTTTTACATACAGCTAATTTTAATTTCTATAGACTAACCCACAGCCTAGCCCTAACAGAAAACATATATTTAACATTTGAAATAAAATATATATTTACTTGTTGTATATAATGTTTTTACAAATTAGGACATTTTAAATCTCCAAAAAATGAAAAATAAAAACATTTGCTTACTTCTGGGGACATATTTGGCCTCAAAGAATTATGAAGTAGGCAAACACACACAAACAAACACCATGTTAGTCCAAAAACTGAGCCAAAAGTTTTAAGTGCTGTTAGACTGTCAAACAGGAAACACTGACAGCAGACTGCGAATGCTTCTGTGCGTCATTCAGACTTATCCCTCCATGTTTGTTTTTAGCGTGTTAGTGAAAGCACTTCCTGGCTTTTGCTCAGAGGTAACGGGCATGGAATGAATAAGTCGTGCGTACAGTCGTGTATGCTTTGGTAAACTATTGAAAGTTCAGCTTTATTACTGTACATCTCTCAGGCTTAATCTTAAACTGTTATGTCTAAGTGGGTTGGGACATTATGGTTTGGTAGCCAGCAGTGCCCTGCGAAGGCAGAGGACAGTCATTACACTGTCTTCTCAGCATTGGCTCCTTTGGTTCTGCACAAAAACATCCATTAGCCAACTATAAGACTAGTTCACAGCATTTTTTTGCTGTAATGTTTAAAACTGCAGTAAGCATATATATTAATATATTTATTATTCATTATATTCAATATATCAAAACAATAACAGCAACCTATTCCACAAATGCATAAATGGTAGTAAGGAGGAGCCTACTGAAAACTACATTTAGAAATCTCTGGTCAGTAGTTTTATAGAATGATTTAGCAAGTGACCCTAAATAGGTTACACGATAAATACATAAAAGTTGTTAATGACCCATATATGCAAATAATGTAAGGGGTGTGAACATACCACATGGTACATGTGAGATATGGATGGCTTCTTTCTGATCATGTAGGCCTTCCCTTTGCTCTTGGATGGCCGGAACACTGAGAGGACCATGAAACAAGTTAAACACATTATTTCTTATCATACTCTTATTTTACTATATTAGCTTGTTATTAGTTTAACACTTCATTAACAGAAGAAAGAGAGATACATGTGTAGCTACCAATTGCATCAAAATAGAATACAAGTAACATACTAAGGGCAGGCCTCAAAAATCAGGGTAAAGCAAACACCAAGAAAACACTTCCCACAATTGCACATTTTAAGTTAGTCATTTGAAGTTAGTCTCATTAATAAGTATATTTAGTCTATGCAGTACGCGCGCACTAATGGGTGGATGTATTCTTGTAAACATAGGATAAACATACAGAGGAAGCTGTCGCTAAAAATAATGTCTTCCTCAAAAATATCTACATATCAGAGAAACAAACAATACAAGAGGGGCGTACACACGACACACTTACCAAATTACATTTATTAGTGTAGCGAACCAGTGTCCTACGTCCTCCCTTACTGTTTTAAGAATTACAAATACATCCAAGTGATGCATTAGGATAAACAAAAATAAATAAACAAACAAATAAATAAATTATAAATATAACTTATGCCCCTCCTTCCCGCATCCTATTGCTCAGCCCACATCGTTTGTTTTCCCATAATCCAGTGCGCATGGAAGTCTTTCGAGAGGACGTTGCATTTGAGACTCGGTTAAAGGTAGGCCTTGTCGTTTTTGCTTGTTCTGCTTACGTTGTAGTGATTTTGTTTGCCAAGTTTAACGTTTTGTGAAACATTTGCTGATTGCTTTAATGCAAAGTTACTGAATAGTAACGTTCAAATTGCGACAAAAGGTTCATTTAAGCTTGTTAGCTCGTTAGCTAGCATACAAGCTACGTATGTCGGTTATATCAAGGTTAGGTTAGTATCATGGAGCCATTTTAAATCTAAAGTAAACCTGTTTGTTAATTTTAAAGCATAGGTCACTAAAACTTACAATTACGTGTTGGAAGTTTAAAGAGTTTTAAGGATAGCGATTATTAACAGCATTATATGCCTCGCAGGTTCCTAATGTCATTAAGCCAGTCTATTACTGAGACTGTTTGTCACTATTACTGTTAGTCACCTACAAGAGTTATTATTTAAATGTTGTTTTTATAATTTGATCCTGCGAAGGCAACTGAGGCAGCTGAAGGCTGTGTGTTGTATTGCAGTGCTCTCGTACTGTTGTTGATGTGTGATTGCTTACTATATGACCTGTAGGCTCATCATATTTGACTGAAGATGGCTGATGTTATTGAAGAGAAGATCAAGAACTATAGAACGGCTCCATTCGATGCCCGTTTTCCAAATACCAACCAGACACGAAACTGTTTTCAGAATTACCTTGGTAAGTACAATAATGGTTAATCTTACCACATTTTAAAACAATTATGCCTTTTAATTATAGAGATCGTGTTTGGGCTGGACTGGACAAAATCAGTAGAATAACCAACATGAATGCCAGACTCAGAATACCAGGGTTCTCTGCAGATGCAGGGCTCGCAAAATCGCTAGCCCGACAGCCCAGGGCTATTGTGTCATCCACTCCGGCTACCAAAAAGTATTTCCGCTCTGCCCGTCATCTTATAAGGAGAAAAAATATATTGCAATGCTTTTTTGTTCTCTAACAAATTTGGTCGGGTAATTATGTTGTATGTAATTACGGGCAACAGGGAGACACTATCAAAATATGGGGTATTAAAATCGCGTTTGAATGCAGGCTCGCTTGCAACTGTAATTTTTAATTCACCATCGCGCGAACTGTATATCAGTGACGTACTGTCAGTCATTACTCTCCTCACGTGACAAGTGAAATCTACCTCCGCAAGATTAAACCTGTAATAGAGAGCGCATGCGCAGTGGAGAGAATTGTGAAAATCGCTGATAGTTGCGTGTGTGAATATAAGATGCACGTTGATTTACTCAGATATTTCAGTTCCGTTTCTTTCTCTCTCACTTAGACTTTCACAGGTGTAATAAGGCCTTGTCAAGCAAAGGGCAGGAAACTACTCCCTGTGAATGGTATCAGAGAGTCTACAAGAGTCTGTGCCCACTGAGCTGGGTAAGACCATTCTAATGGAAACATGTATCTGTTTGATGTATCTAAAACTCAAATGATTGTTGATGAATTTTCTAGCCATGCTTGCTAACCAAAGCAAGTTACTTAAAATCAGTCCTTTGTCAGATCAATGACTGTTTTAGTGTCCTATTATTTTCGACTGACAGAAATAATTCATATTGGAGAGGTTTGCTGGAATTGTACATTACTAACCTTAAATTTGAGAAAACGGTTGGGCATAGTCATAATTAAACCTCATACTACCACAAAGTTTTCTGTTATTCCAAATCCTTCATTTTTGTCACCCACCCAGTTTGTTTCCAGACTAGGGTTTGTAAGTATCAATTTTCTGGTCTTATAACTTTGTCATTGAAGCTGTTCTCATGAATCATAGTGTCATCCTGCCTGGCCTTTAAATATTTACTAGTAATCTTGGACGACATTTAGTGCTGCATGCCCACATGGACCTAGTACTACAAAGGGGAAGCAAAACACAGTTCCACTATATTTTTAGCTATAAACAAACATAGTTGTGATTTTTACTGTTTGGTTTGTATACCAACGTTTACCAGTAGGAGTCTCACATTCACCATAATACAATGTTTATTATAAACTTTGAGTGTAGATCAGCAGCTTTTTCCATTCACTTTCATTTTATACCACATACTACATATGTAGCCAAACAAATATGACAACAAAGAAGAAATGTTAAAGTCTAGATCTCACATGGAGTGTGTTCTGGTCTTTGTTTTCACCTTTCTTCAGGTGGAGAAGTGGGATACACAAATTACGGATGGAAGCTTCCCAGGAAAGATCTAAATGTTTGCTGTTGTCCGCAACCCAAGAACTCTCAAACTTTCATAGAGTAACTTATATAAAACTATTGTGATGTTGATTTAGTTACTCGTTTGCAGGCTGGAGGATAAAAGGTCATTCATCCTTAAAATGGCATATGACCTTTTAAACTTTGAGGTCATAATGTAGTGTCATATTCTGTCACTATATCTTACTGTTGCAGTTGCAAATATAAAGACGCACAATTTCAACTCATACTGGTGTTATGTGTTTGTTCTTTTATTGTTATGGTGTTGTAAAAGTGTTTTCAACCACACAAGTGGTCTTTTGTCGTACAGTTCATGAACTAAACACTTAAATTCATGGGTGCATTAAATTTGCCTATCCCACATAGGCAAGTAGATATATTGCGTATATATATAGATATTGAAACATTGCGTATTAGAAACAGCAGGTGGCAGTAAAAAACTACTTTCATCTGATGTGGCTTAAATCGGCAATACCGTTGCAGTATAGTACTCCGTGTCAAAATGACAGTTGCGCAACAGAACTTGAAAATCCTTCTATTTCTTCCTGATGTCTTATGCAAAATGGCATTGAAACTTCAGAGGTTATTAGGTCCGGTCATTCAGTTAGGTGTCTTATTTAAGGATAAACAGAAAGTGTAGTAATCTGAATATCAACTCGGGTCACAGCGCAGTGTCAAATGTAATGATTCACACAAACATGGTTTGTCGTCTACCAGTATAAACCTGTATTGAGGCACTTTAATTAAAGCATACTGGACAGTTATACAATTAGGTTTGAGCACCCATTTTATTTACTTGTTTGCTTGCCTGTTCAGAAAATATGAGGTAGTTTGCAGTTTTCTCATAAGATGTGAAATGTCAAACTTTCCAGAAAGAGCAAAAAATAGAAATTAAAATAAAACATCATCTTAGTATTTGTCTATGTGGTTTGGAGTTTAGTTGAAGTGCTACAACAGAGAAATAACATCACAATGACAGACAGCCAATGTCAGTTTTTAAAATGTTCTGGACAACTATCTGTTGTCTGTTTTCAAAGCAATAACACCCAGACAACAGAAAACTGTTACTGATGACATTTAAATGGTACACGGATTCCACACTGTAGTAAAAAGGGCTCATAAAGCATGGCCAAATTATGTTTTAAATCACTTTAATAATGCAAGCAGATCTGTGTGAGGGTTAGGTTTATATCAATTGTGTCGCTGTGTAATCTATTAGGTTGAACATTAGATTGAACAAGACTTCATTGAACATTGATCAGGTATATTTCTACAGAGACCATCACACACTTTGAGCAAAAACTTAAAACACATCTGTTTGGCAGACACCTGACTGATTCCCAATGCTGTGTTTAACCTCATCTCACGTATGTGTAAAAAAATATTTTGCTGTACATCCTGTCCCTAGCATCAGAACGATTCTCGTTGCAAATGTAGCTTTGTAGACTGGGTTTGTTGGTTCTTAGGGCAAAATGTTAAATGCTGTCTGTCTTTGTAAATAACTTTGGATTAAAGTGTCTCCTAAATTAATAAATGTAAATTTAAATATGTTTGGGCACTGAGTTTTGCACTAATAAATGACACCTGGAGTCATAATCATAATACCAGGAAATGGAAATCAACTATTAATTTCCAACTAAAAATTCTCTGAGATGATAAAAAATGAGCTTATTGTATATGTGAATTTATTAGACATACATCTAAACCCCACACATTTCCAAGAAACTTTTGTTTTAATCACCAAATCACACACTTGTGTCAAGTGCCATCAACCCCCACAAACCTGAGGTCATAAAATGTCCAATTTTGGAAGAGAGGACCATTTGTTTACAAACAAAAAAGACGTCAGGCTCTCACAGAGAGACTCACATGACAACAATAAGTGTTTCACTGTATCAGAGATCTTTGGCCGAGATAAATCCAGTGGGATGCTGCGTGAGAAGAACAAAAAACCGATTCTTGCATCCTTTCTGTTCTTGAATAAAGCTTGAGCACCAAACATGGTCATTCAAACAGAGTCTGTGTCTCAAATCCTCGTGAGGTACCTACAGAGACGGCATCATTGGCCAGTGCGGCAGTATATGATGCCAAAAATGCTGTCTAGCTTGTCAGCTCACTACGTTTTAAGGCAATCTCTAATCAATGGATGTTAGCGAGTGAACTAAACTTCTTTTTCACATATCCGGTGACTCAGATATTAATGAAACGGGGAAACACGTCTGTATGACGAAAGAAACTACAACGTGCTTCTGCTCATGTCTCAATCTCTCATAAAACCCCTAGAGGTGCAGAAGAGAGTTTTAGTACTAGTGTTCGTCATACATCTGCACCGTCTCGACGCGAAATCAACTCTGCACACCTGAACGTAATGCTTTTTAATATTTTGATAACTTGTAATTGTTGGCTATATTTAAAAACATCTTGGATAAAGCATGCATTGCGTTGCAAGTTGTTGTAAACTTTTAAGAAGTTATTATAAAAAAAATTAATTTAACTGATCAGCGAACTGTTTAGCAATATAGAAAAACACAGGCTTGATTGAGAGATATTGAGATCCACAAACTTTTGAATTTGACTTCCACATTTACATTTAATTTATTTTTGCCTCGCAAAATACTGATGCTGAACTAACATCCCAACTCCACAGACATCCGTTATGCAATAAATCAACTTTGTTGTGATGATTCTTAACGAAGAAATAACGAGAGTGTCTAAGTGAATATGCTTGTTTATCTTTTTTTAGAGACATTTCCAAATTCGGATTTTGAACATTTTTGTTAAAAGTTGAACTGCACAACTTTTACTGCAAGAAGAGGAAGTACAATAGACCGCTTCATTCGCAACTGGCTTTTGCAACACCAAACAGGATGGATAAGATGAAAGACGATAGCAAGGTACTAGCAATTTGTTTCTCTTCTGTCTGTGGGTACAAGGTCATTCAATACAAAACAGCGGTAACCAATAACTTGCTCCCTTATGATTTAATCAAAGCTTTGTCATCACTTGGCCATGCCGTGCTATTAAATCTTTTAGAGGGTGGTGCATTTGGCAGACGCGACTTACAGTACATTTAAGTTATACATTTTGTCGGTACATGTGCTCCATGCGAATTAAACCCACAGCCTTTACACTGATAACGCAATGCTCTACCAACTGAGCTACAGGACTATTCGTCATAAGTATAATGATATAACCGGTAAGCGTACATGTGGTTACCATGGTGTTGGCATAAATACTACTGTTAATCTATGAAAATTATAGTTAATCTTTATATAGGATTTGACCCTGAAATACACATGACATGGAGTGGCTGTAATACATTATTTACACTTTAAAACTACCTGCCGTGTTGTGCCATCAGTGACCAACCTTCTTTGGTTATTGTGCATGCCAAATTGCTTTCACAGAGGAAACACTAGTTTTAAAAAAAAGCTGAGCCAACCCTGCATCTGTGAGACAACAGTCATAATGCAATTATTATATTGAAAGCACAGATAGTATAAAAGAGAATGAATTAAGAAACTGAAATATGCGGAAGAGACAAAAAAGGAGAAATGTCCTATCTGGAGCACGGTTCATATGCGTGTCCAAACTTGAGCATAATATGAGCAGCATCTCTACCAGTTCTTACTTGTTTTAGAATGGACAGTATGGAAGGTTTCATTCCAAGTCACTGTAGTAACATCCACTGTGGCTCAAAAAGGTTTAACATGAGTGTATGCATTTAAATGAAATTAGTGTGGTTCATTTACATTTGTTACATTGGAGAAGCTATTGTGGGTGGACTTTTACAATGTGCTGAAGAACATTGATCCATGCATTGATAAATCTTAATCAGCCTACGCTCATTTAGAAGCCCTCGTTCTTACGAACTCCACATCATAGAAAAACAGTAAACACACCCACTTCCTGTGCTCTACCTCCAGCATGCAGTCTCTGTGTACGTGCGTGTGGGTTTAAGCGTGGGTTTAAGTGTGGGTTTAAGCGTGGGTTTAAGCATGGTCATTTTTTAATATAATTATTTAAATTAACAATCTTTTTTTAACAATGGCTGTCTGCACACGCAGAACTTCACTTTTGTACTGACATTTGCCAAATGTATGTGGTTTGCTGTGGCTGATCTAGTTCTAGATCTAGGGAGGTAACAGGCCTGTTGCCAGTACATTTAATCTGACATCAGTCAGGTGAATTTAAACCATTTAACCTCCTCAGATTAATTCCCTGTGCAGCTGAAGAGAAGATGCTTATTTCAATTATTTAACTGGTTATGTTTCTCCCAGCCAACAGTTAAGCTTTGCCTAATGCTGTTAGATAAAGCAACAAACTATAATCAGACCAGCCAGACAGTTTCACTACTTCATATAAAACAAAAAGTACACTGGGAAATCTGAGTATTGTGAAATATTTTGTAATTATGAAACGCAACACGACAACACGCAACAACTGTTTCAGGTGGAACACAGGAAGAAATAGGGCTGTGTTTGTGTAACATACATTGCATTTGGCAGACAGTTTTATCCAAAATGACTTACAGTGTATTTAAGCCATATGTTTTATCTGTATATGCCTTACTGGGAATCAAACTCATGATCATGTTGTTGCTAGCACAATACCCGTTGAGCTACAGAGGTGTGTAGCATTTTGAGCCTTAGTTTCTGTATGTTTTTCTTTCATCTTCACTGCTGTGACATTTCTGCGTGTCTCAGTATTCTTATGTATGTGTGTTCTTTCATTTCTTTTTTCAGGGGAAGCAGGTGACGTGTTTCCTCATGCTCTGCGTGTCAACAGCTGTCATTGGCTCGCTGCAGTTCGGCTACAACACGGGAGTCATCAATGCACCTGATGAGGTAAATGTTCATTGTAGAAAAAATACACTGATTGTTCATGTAATCATATACGGTTCATCCGATCATTTACACCTGTCTGTCTCTCGCCGTCTCTGCTGATGATCAGAAAGTGAAGAACTTCTTCAGAAGTGTGTCTCTGATTCGTACTGGAGAGCCCATGCATTCTTCCACTGTCACAACAGTGTGGAGTGTTGCTGTCTCTATCTTCAGTGTTGGGGGAATGATCGGCTCTCTCTGTGTTGGTGCTCTGGTTAACAAGCTTGGGAGGTGAGAGAATAACAACAATTGGAAAACAATAATGCTTTTAAAGACAGTGCACATTGTAGGGAATGCTGTTACACCTAGTTTCTGCTAAATTAATTTTACTTATTTTCCTTTATTTTCCTATCTTGCCTCATAATAGACGGAAGTCTATTCTGCTATCCAACATCCTGGCTGTGATTGGTGGAGGGCTGATGGGTTTATCCAACATGTGCACCTCCTATGAGATATTGATATTGGGCCGTCTGGTGATTGGTGTGTTCTGTGGTCTGTGTACTGGGCTGACACCCATGTATGTGGGTGAAATTGCTCCAACAGCATTGCGAGGAGCTTTTGGTACACTCCACCAGCTTGGTGTGGTCATTGGCATCTTGGTAGCACAGGTTAGTGTTTTCACAAATATGCTGGTTCCATGTGATGTGAAATTTGTAATATCTTTTCACTTAAATTATAGTTTGAATTTTTTTTATTATTTAATTAGAAAAATACTAAATATTATAATAAATTGTATAATAACAAAATTGATGTCTGTCTATTTATAAAATAATAGCAAGTGGTCTTAGTCTTCGGACCATATTGTGTGTGTTATGTATAATGCTTTGGTGCTTTTCATTTGACATAATGTATATATTATATATATATATAATATGTATATTTACATTTGAATGCCATGTGTTATTTAAATAAATTGTGATGTATTGATTATGCACTAAATAGGTACTAAATAAGAATAGTTATTAATAGGATGTGATGTTTGTGAATTTTACGGCAGATCTTTGGTTTGGAGTCATTGCTGGGTTCTCAGACTTTGTGGCCATTGCTGCTGGCTTTGACCATCCTGCCTGCAGTGCTGCAGAGCGTTATGGTGATTTTCTGTCCAGAAAGCCCTCGCTACCTGCTAATCAATCTGAACCAAGAGGAAGAGGCACGCAGAGGTGAGGCCTTACTGGCTGCCTAGGGCTGAGAAATGATCTCTAGAAACATCACATGGTGATTTAGCCAATCAAACGGCTGAAAACCTCTTTAGTTCAGTAGATACAACACACCATTTAGCACCTTCGGAGCCACTACATCATATTTCATCTTTCTTCTTCTCTCTCAGTGCTGACACGTCTCCGTGGGCATTCCGATGTTGAGGATGATATTCGTGAGATGAAAGAAGAAGCCATGAAGATGACCATGGAGAAGAAGGTGTCCATTCCAGAGCTGTTCCGGAAGCCTGCCTACCGTCAACCCATTATCATCGCCATAATCCTGCAGCTATCCCAGCAGCTGTCCGGCATCAACGCTGTGAGTGTCACACTTCTCAGATTGCTTTAAAAGTCTTTCATAGCCAGAACTGATACTGTCACTGCATTACCTAAAACTGATGTTAGGCTATCAGGCTATATAATAATAAATATAATATAATAACATAATAATGACTCTAATATGTGATGTGATGTGTGTATATTTCCAGGTGTTTTATTATTCAACAGAGATCTTTAGGAGTGCAGGTATCACTGGGCCTATCTTTGTCACTATTGGGGCGGGAGCAGTCAACACTGTCTTCACTGTGGTTTCTGTAAGTGTCTCAATGCTCCCTTGAATACATTAAGACATTCATTTAGCCAAAACATACTGTCATCATTTTGAACCGTACTCAGAATATTTGCATGAGTCATATGGTCCTTTTTGGAGCTTGATGGCCATCCATCCACTTTCATGGTAGCATAAAAGTAAAGGTCAAGTAAATGATGACAGAATTTTCTCTTTTAAATACTAAAATAGTGACACAAAAAAATTGAAGGAACTGTATTTTGTGTAAACATGCTTTTGGTTGTCATATTCATTCCTTACAGAAATTTGTTTGCTGGGCAGTTTCGTGTCATTTTATCTGTGTCATGAGTTTGCATAGAAGTTTCCTAATGCTTTGATCAACAGCTCTTTCTTGTGGAGAGAGCAGGCAGAAGAACCCTGCATATGATTGGACTGGCTGGAATGGCTGCTTGTGCTCTACTAATGACCATTTCTCTTAAACTAGTGGTGAGTTTAGTGTACAATAATATAATAATTACATTGGCTTACATGATTAGCTACTCATTTTAGCCTTATTGTATAACAATTCAGCTGGGGTTTATTGGATGCCTTCCAAACAGAAAGCTCTTTAATTAAAACTACATTTTTAATGAAACTGTTGTATTTGCTTATTATTATAAGAATCCTTTGGGACCAACAGTGGAAACTGGACTGATTCAAAACACCACTGCCATACCAGCACCTGAAGGAGTATGTGTTTGACCTTCTGACTGATGCACCACTTACATTTTTGTTAGCATTTATTTACTCAAATATATCTGTTGTTCTGAGTTCTGTTTTCATATTTCCTTAAATGGCTACCAGGGGACTTCAGCAGTCAGCATTTTGGCCATTGCAGCAGTGTTTGGATTTGTGGCTAGTTTTGAGATGGGACCTGGTCCTATTCCATGGTTCATAGTGGCAGAATTATTCGCTCAAGGTCCGCGACCGGCAGCCATCGCTGTGGCGGGATGCTCCAACTGGACTGCCAACTTCCTTGTTGGATTGCTGTTCCCACAACTGTTGGTAAAAAAACACAGCGCTTAGCTCTTAAAAACACTTCTCAGATTAATTATTTCTAGAGTTTTCATGGATGTGATATAATCTATTTATTTTTGCAAATAGACTAGTCTACAATTAAGTCAGACATGTCACTCACTCAAACATTTAAAAGTAAATTTTTCCGAGATCTGTTTCACTATTCACAATATACTATAGTATACTATACACAACATACTATATACAGAAAAATATAACTCTGAACTATATTTAGTCACCTGAGCTATCTAACAGCAACAACTGACCAGTAAAATTTTCTCCGCTTCCATTCCAGAAACTGTGTGGTCCTTATGTGTTCATCATATTTTTCATTCTCCTCATCTTCTTCTTCATCTTCACTTACTTCCGGGTTCCTGAGACCAAGGGGCGGACCTTTGAAGACATTGCACGTGGATTTGTCAGCGCTGCAGGTTCTAATGCTGCTAATTATTCCTCTCCAGAGGGCACGTTTACTGTGCCAGTATCCCCAACACCAGAAAAGTTCCAGATGACTGAGCTGAGTGGACAGGAGACAGTAAAAGGTGGAACAAACCCATAAAAAAACCCAAAGCCTCTACACATAAATGACACTGTAAATGGTCAAACCTGACCTACAGCGGTGGATAATAGAAAACAGAGGCAGCTAATTAATGGGCAGTATTACAGAGGAATTAGTTCAGAGCCGGTTCATTGTGTATACTTCAGGGCATTTATAATTTATCAGCTAGATCACCGGTGAAGATGCAGAATGACTTCTTGAGGTACAAAAATAATTGCAAATTTGTAAGAAATATTTGCAAATGCACATTTAATCACATCATTGACAGTTTGACAGACTATGGATTTTTTTAAAGAACAAATTGAAAATTTTAATTAAATTTTACACATACAAGAATTACAGATAGAACGTTTAAATGCACACATTGCAATTGGACATTAGAGTAAAAATTTTAAATGTATTTTTTAAAGGGTGTATAAAAGTGACAGAGAAAACCTAAAGCATTTCAGAATATGTGCCGTATATTGAAAGACAAAAGCTCAGGAGCTCCTGAACAAACTGATGTTGAAGCCTGTGTTCCAGTGTTATTCTGCCTGGAGATACATACTCAGGTGTTGTTGTCAGAGCAATCTATGTAATTAATTGAGTCCTGCTGAGGGTATGAGGTATCTGTTCACCCAGTGTTATTTATCACAGAAGTATTTCATGTGACATGTCATCACTCAACATCACTGAACGAACACTACTGATGCAGGATTACATGCATGTCAGTTATAACAGCCCAGTATTATTTATATCTGTCTTACATTGTGAGAATATTGGTGTAGTTTAAAACATCAGTGTGCTATTTTGCTATATACACTGTTAATATTTTATTACTGCATTTCTTGCAGTCTAATGGTTAAGATCTTTACTGGAGTTTTACCATGTTCATGCTAACAGTTATTTCTTGTTTGTTTGTATTTAACTTGTATATTTATGTTTATTGTTATATTTATGGCTTTTATCATTTTAAGTTTTTGCAACTTTTGCTTCAAACGCCTGGTCCTAAAAATATGTGTGTGTGTGTGTGTGTGATGATGATGCCAGGAACATATATTTATTTTTGTGAAAATGATAAAAAAACAAACATTTTTTATTGCACATATTTGTCACAAATGTTTGTCACAGTTATTGGAATTCTCCTGACAGAACTCTGACTTCAGTGTCTCATGGCAAGACTTGTTATGGCAAGTTCCTAAAATTTATGTTTCACCCAGTGCATTCATCTATAAAATAGATATTCCCATATGTGTAATCCATTCCTGTAGCTCAGTTGGTAGAGCATTCCATTAGCAGTGCAAGGGGTTGTGGGTCTGATTCCCAGGGAACATGCACTGATAAATTGTATACTTTGAATGCACTGTAAGTCGCTTTGGATAAAAGCGATTGTGTAATCCACAATCATATATGTTTCTTACTATAATCCAATAATAGTGTCTGATATGTTTATGATAATAGGCAACAGTTGTGTTTTGAGTCTGCACTTTAATTTGTTTTTAACTAGCGATTATTAAAAACTTAAATGTAATGTTTGAGAAAGTGGTTTCTTTTTCATTTGTGTAATGTTGTACAATACCTGTGTAAATAATATAGTCATATTATTAGTTTTATACCGTTACACCAGTGGCATTGCGAGGGGGGGGGCTTTGGGGGCTTAAGCCCCTGACGTATTGTCAGAAGCCCCTGATCTTTTGGAATATGTTGCACTTAAAACACTGTGTTTTGTTCAGTGTGTTCAAAATTTAAAAAATGCAGAGTACCATATGTATTGGTTTGTTATCCATTAATCATTTATAAAATAATGTAACTGCCTTGCAAATAATCCATGAGTTGGTGGGATGCAGCGGGGTGAAGTAGGGCTGTTTTATGGGGGTACTTCTTAGGGGCTAAGCCCCTTATCCCTTCTGACCCTAGCAACTCCCCTGCGTTACACTAAATCTAATTATTATTTACACAGCTGTGTATTCGGCACCGTCTTTTTTATATCAACAGTTAGTCACTGTGTGTCCAGTAGATGGCGTTGTAGTCAAAGTGAAAACTAACACTAGAGAATGGCAGCTTCCACTTGCTGTCCGTCTTGGATAACTATTGTATGTGTGTGTGGTTGGGAGAGAGAGAAAGAGAGAGATGGACATGGAAAATGAGAGGTGACCAAGGCCAAGAGCAAAGCATTCAAAGTATGTTTATAAAAAACAAACTACTGCTGAAAGGAAAAAGAAAAGAAAATAAAAAACAAAGAAGCAGGTTTCCAAGCTTATTTTACTGAGTGATGCATATTTCCAATCTGGCTTGTGTTGCCTTTTCAGAATGCCAAACCAGAGCATTCAGCAAACGTATCTGGAATATGACTTTAACTGTGAGAATGTCTGTCTCCTGCGTGTCTAGACACTTTTCTACGAAGTAGCCAAACTCGTTTTATGCTTTCCATCACGTTGCCCCTTTTTAGTGGCTCAAGTGTACCAGTTTCTCCATCTCTATCTCTCTCTCACACGCACATACACACTCTCACTCGCTTCATTTTTTGCTCACTGACTTTCAGTCATAATCATCATCGTAAATAAATACTCCTCCCTACCCCCCTCCTCTTTAATCTGAGATAAAAAAGAGCAGACAGACTCCTCCTCCCTTCTCTCTCTCTCTCCCTCTCTTTCTCTCTCACTCTTTCTCTCTCGTCCTGTCTCCTGTATTCTTCCTCTCTGCACTCCTCTTGTATATTGCCCTGATGGATATGTGGAGGATCTTTCTCTCTCTTTCTCTTGTGGTCCAGCACAGTTCAGCTGAAGAAGGTATGAAACTTCCCTCACTCCCCTGCTGCTCTCAGCCCCCTGTATGTATGTGTGTGTGTTTTCAGAGGGTTCTCTGCTAATTCATACTGTCCTGTGCTGTTTGGCAATGTGTTGCCATCTGAGAATGTGTCAACATGCAAGTCTATTGCCGCTTGTATTTCCAGAGTCTTCAAATGAAGTTGCAGGTGTGTTTAGGATAGTTAAGATATGATTTTCATAAACATCTGCACACATATGTAACAGCCAGTGAAAGTGTGTATTTGTATCAGAGGCAGAGGATCTGAACAGACCCTCATACTGTATAATAAGCGCATGTGTTTATGAGTTGTAACTGTGAATTCAAGAGCTCTCTGTGGATCCTGCCAAGCTGAGTTTATTCCTAACAAAAGGGTTTTGAATAGAGCCAGTGAAGGGGTGAATAATTTGTTGTGTAACCTTTGTCTCTGTCTGACCCAAGCGACCCCCCACCCAACTCTTTGCTCCCCTTTTCTGATATTATAACTGTTATAATGGCCCTCCTTCCCAAGGGCCATTCAGCTCCACAACAATACAGACACCCCACTCCACTGTACGTCTCTGTATCCTTTCATCTCTGCTGTCTCTTTCTCTTGCTCTCTTATGGTTTATTTTTTTCTATTAGTTAAATGGTACTTTCAGTCAATGTGTTGCAGACATCAGACATGAGCGGTTTAAATAGACTGAGTGATGAAGTTGGCATCTCATAGTGAGCTCTTGTGAACAATCTGAGCAAGCTATGTGACTCATTGTGTGTATGCATGTGTGTGTGCGCGTTGTGTGTGTGAAGTATTTGAATGTCATAGTGTGTTGGGAACATGTTTTCTCACAGAAGCTTGTATGTGCCAGTTATTTATTTATTTATTTAACTTGATGTCATTTTGCCATTGTGCTCTTATATTTCTGTTCTCATAAATGCTTGTGTTTGTGCGTATGGATAGAAAATAAGGTGCTGTAAAACTGTTTTGTGAGGTATCCAAAAGAAAAAAGCTTCATGCATCTAAATTAACCGTGTTTATTAAATTCCCTTAATATGACCGAATCAACCTGACTACAGTAGGTTACACAAACAAAAGTACATTTTTGGGTCAGATAAACAGCTCCTTAAATTAACAAAAGTACATTTTTATTTGCGTATGGGATTATGTGGCACTTCCCGCGACCCTACATGGGATAAGTGTTATAGAAAGCGGATGGATTGATGGATTATATATGTGTGCTGGTTTTATTTTTAATGTCCTTTAACACTGTACATATATTTTGTAGTTTGTATTAATTTTTGACTAGAAGAAAAATCTGGTTTTGTACCATGTGCATAGGCATGTAAAAATTTCATAATCTATAACATTACACAGCCACTTTACATTACGCAGAAACAGAGAAATGGACAGAAGCAGATTATAGACAACAACCTGTCCAGGTGGCTTGGCCTTTTCTCTTTATATTGCACTAATATTAAAAAAATAACTCTGCTCTACACCCATATAACACAGACCTCTCTAATCATTCCAGGCGAGTACAATAGTTCTGTCAAGCCCATAACATTAAATTAATTTGGCAAACACCTTTACTTGCTCTTCTATAGCACATACCTTTCATCACATTTAAGTAATATAACAGCCATTCTCTGGGCCCATAACTCTAAACTATTGCAGCAAACATCTCTACCTGACCTCCCATAGCAAAGGTCTGTTCCCTTCATCACCTTTAATTAGCACAAGAGTCATTCTCATAGACTATGCCTGTCTATTCACATAGCTACCCTGGCTTCAAGGTCCCTGTAGAGTGTTAAGTGAAAACTCATTCTCTGACCACCGCCTGTTTTCTATTTTAAAAGGTACACTCACTCATGTTGGGAGGTTGGAAGAACGTTTTCCTAACATTTCTATTAAGTATATAAATTTAAAAACTATAAAAATATTATTTGTTACAGAAAGTTATAGGAATGTGCAAAATGTCCAGTTTTTAGACATTGTATTAAAGTTATTGCTTAGTTGTATGTTAGAATGTTATTTAAACATTGTTTTAATTCTGTAACATTTTTAAAACTTTCCACTAACAACTTAAGAATAGAATTTTGATATGTGATCTATAACATTAAAAATACATTCTACTAACTTTACCGCAAGAATGTTTTTGATAAATTTGAGAGAACTTTTAGAAAACATTAGCCAACGTTCTGAGAACATTCCCTGTTGGCTGGCTCAACAAATGAAAACTTAGTTACTGATGCCATTGACAAAATGTCCTGTTATAATTAATGTAATAACAGGGAGGTTACAGGGATTCAACAATTAATATTTGGGTGATCATGTGATTTCAACATGGCAGCCCTCATGAGGTGACCCCCTCCACGTAAAACAGCTTTTATCAACTCATATAACCCTCATATAAGTGTCTCATGTGAGTCCAACATAACTGTATGTTACTTTATATCTAAAAAATTAATATTTAATTCTTTGTGTAAAACTTTTATGAGGGGAAAAAATGCAGAGAGCAAATTTAATATATACTTACCCAATATCCTTATACATTTCAAATGCCACTAATTGAGTGTCTAAAAGATTTCATCAAATCTTTTGTTTCACTGACCGCATGAGCCAATTTTCCATTGCTGGACTGAGCATTTGGAAGTGCTCAAAACACACCTCAGCCAATGTCTACTCATAGAGAGAGAGAGTTTATCTTTGCCACAGTCCTTTATGTCTGGCCTGTAGACAGAACCATAAGGCCAAACCTTGAGGTCCAGTTATAAAAAATTACTGTTCTCTCCTTTAGTGGTAATTAGGTGCCACTTGACTTTTCGCGGGTGTTGTGTGTTAAAGCGTGTGTGTGAGTAGAGAGGGCAAGTGTGAATGCACACAGCAGGGTGTTCTTTGCTAAGAGAAACAGAATGGTTTAAAAGACCCACGTTCTGTTAAAAGCAGCTTTTACACCCACACCCATGTAAAAAGAGAGGAGACGTGAGGAAGGTGAGGAGGATGGAGAGGTGCTATGAAAGAGGAGATAGAGAATGATTTGTGCCTTGTCTCACACAGGGCCATGCAAAGGTCCCTCAGGCAGCACAGCTTGTCCTCACTGGAGTTTTTCATTGTCTGTTTTATGTCCAGTTCTCCTCAGGTTGTATTTATGTGTGGTATATTTGTGTGTGTATATATGTGATTTCCTTGCGAGGTCTCCTGCTGTCATTGAGTGCCTGGATGAGAGATCTGCACCCAGTCAAGCCCAAACTGTTGCCCCTGGCTAAACAGCATCACAGTGCTCTCCTCCACCTCCATCTTTAACTGCCTCCCCCACCCCAACACTACAAAGCTAGTCTCTAGCTAGACTGACACTCACACATTAAAAAATTCTTATTCTCTTTTGTCTTGTTTGAAAGTAAAAACATACATTCTTAGACCAAGATATGTTTACCTTAGAATCAAACTTGTGTAAAAAGTTTTCAATTTGTTTCTCTTATTCTGATGGCAAATATTTTTATTATTTTAGGCATAAACCTGATTATATTTTGTTAGATTTATTTTGAAGTTTCAGACCTGTATATCTGGAAACAAGTCTGTAATGTTTTTACTTAAAAGAAAATTTTTTATCTGGAAAGCAAATTTGCTCTTACATACATTTTTTGTTGTAAAGATATTTTTCTTAAAATCAATGAAACACTACAGCAATTAAGTAATTATGACTTTTGCCGTGCATACCACTAACAAGACAACAAGGGAATATATGAGAACTGTATTTTTCAAAAAGGCTGTCCAGACAAACAAATGGTTCTGTTCAAACTCTTTAAAATTAAAGTATTCAAAAAACTTAAATAATATGCAATGTATAAATGCAGAAAGTACATTTTTTACTTTAGAGAACAATTTTGACCTGACCTGACCTGACCCATAAAAATTACTTTCTTATCAAATCATAGATAGCAAAAATAATATGTATTATTATTTATTTAGTATTATTTAGTAATTTAATTTTAATGTTATCACATTTTTTTATCACAATTTTTTAGGACATAGCAGGAAATGCTTGTTGTTTGACTAATATTTGACTAATATTGTTAGATAAAGGCAACATTACAAATATGAGAGCAAAAATAGACAACCTGTGTGTTGCACAGGTCAAGCCACTGATGAAATCAAGCAGAAAAATACAGCATGTCCCTAGGGCCAAATCAGAGCTGTCCAGGTCCAGAGCTGCAGGCTACAGGAGAAAAAGGGCGCTGCTAGTGCTCTGGTGAGTCATAAGCAGTGTTTTGTGGAGAGAGACAAACCATAGAAATGCCTCAATTCAGGCTAAACCCTAAATAAGGATTTCTGATAACATTCGCTGACGTGCGTGAGTTTAAATCTGGAATTGTGCTAATCCCTGTCTCTCTTTTTCCATCTTTCGCTGTGGTTTGGTGGTAATGAGGCAGTGACTGTGCGCGTGTGCGTGTCCTGGGGTGACTATCTGTATATAGAGACATCTGGAGCATATTAAAATGAAGCTGCCAAAGTTACACACACAAAAACACACTGTACTCAAAAGAAAACTTTTTATGTAATGACACATTAACACTGCCACAATAGTAGCTTTTATGGCTTTTTTTTGGCACAGTTTTAAAATATTGAAAGATTCAACACGCGTGTTTGTATACATATAGGCTGGGGCATGTATTTTGGGGCTGAAAAAAGAAATCAATAACAATAATGACAAAAATCAATAATGGGATAACAGAAAGAGCCTCAGCTGTTAAAAAATATAGTATGCAAATTGCCCAAAGCATGAGTGAACTAGCCCATGTATTAAGCACATGTGGTAAGCATGTGGCCAGGCAAGTGTTTAGTTTGAATGAAATTACTTTCATTATTATAAAGTTACGTTTAAACTATTTGAACCATAACCAAGACCAAAAATCAATTAGAATTATTTTTATATGAACAGTAACTTCAATGTATATACTGAAAACAAGCATAAAATGCATTCCTATATCATAACTTTATTGTATGATTTACTGTATACTTAATACTATATTGTATGTTTCACAGAATTAGTTTCTACATAATGTTCTAAATTCTACAGAAAATAGTGTGTTCGTGCTGTGTGCGCACGTAGCAGAGTTTATATTGTGCAAAAATTCTCACTTCGGTATACAGCAGGAGCAACATTGTAAAGTGTTGTTTCGAGCAGGACGGACTAATCAAGCGTGAACAGCGGCACAGCGCGTTAACACATTTGAGGACCAAGAAAACCACATAAACAGACTTTCTCCCTATAAAGAACAGAAAGCATTAGTCTTTCATAACCAAACCCACATCCTAGAATGAGAGCAAGTGTGAACACTCAAGTGAACTCAGCTCAAAGAGATACACCGCTGCTAATGCAGGACACCCACACATGTTAATACCCACCACAGAAAAAGAGTGATAATAGATGAAAATCCATTATTAATATGCCTGCTGAACACCACTATGCAAGAGACAATTGGAGACAAAGAGACTTTAAAACATAAATAGGGCAAGAAATCAATGCATGTTATCTCGTTACCCTCTCTCTTGCGTCCTGTCACCATTTCTAGCTTTTTTAGTGCTCCTGTGTCACAGCTTTTTAAACAAACATTGTCTATCTCCCTCCCTCTTTCTCTCTCTCACATCAATAATGTAACTAAATGTATCTATGTGTTTAAGCCCTGACAGGCCAAGCCCTGTCACTTTCCTGTTTAATAATAAACACAAAAAGACGGGGACACAGGGAGAGTAAAGGGGACGGTGTGTGTGCAACTCAAAAATGAGAATGATATATCAGTGGAGTGCATTACTCTTGCACTTACTTACTTGGTTTAGCCCACACAGCAGTTTTTGCTTCCATCAGTGTGCAAACAGTGCCATCTCTCCTGCTCCTGTCTGGATCACAATGGACCCACTGAGTGCAGCCCGGCACTTCATACATGTCCACGCTCAGGGTCACAGGCTACCTGAGAGTCTATTTATGAGTTTAGGTCATACACTTTTAATTACAGTGAAGGAACTCAGATGAGTAAGGGTGGAGAGTGCTGTTGTGCTGAATATTAGCATGGCTGTGATTGGCTGTGGCTTGGTGTGGCGTGTAATATTGCTTTTATCAGTTCTACAAACAACTTAATAGAGAGTCA
>JAZGTJ010002109.1:0-45641 GCA_036877575.1 Botia almorhae
TTTACAGCGTTACGATGACAAAACAGAGTCTTGGATCTTGAATTGATGGGAAAGCATTAACAGTCTCTGAAGAATACCTTTTATTTAATGAGTGGGATGGATGAAGCTTTAAAAGAGAGATTTAATAAGCAGAAACACAGCCGTAAATGACTCGACTTTATAGACACATTATCTTTATTGTACCAGAGGATTTGATGGTGAAGTGTTGACGGTTAAATCCCAGCCAACAGGGAACCTTCTCGGAACGTTGGTTAAAATTCTCTCAAAGGTTCTCTCAAAGTTGTTGGCCACTGTTCTTATGGTAACGTTAGCAGACCTTTTTTTAATGTTATATATCATGTGTATCAAAAACGTTATTCTTCTACGGAATTAAAACATTGTTTGAATAACCTTGCAACACCGCTAATACAAAAAAAATGGGATGTTTGAACGTTCATAGATCGTTAAAAATTTGTAATGTTTTTGTTACTTAATGGGAACGTTACAGAAACGATCTTGCAACCTGAAGTTGTTAGCTTGGATAACTCATTGATGGATATCAGATCCGATCAGAGTTCGTTCACCTGCAACACTAATTATTTATTTGTTGTTCCAAACTGTTATCCAGGTTAGTTGGTCAGTGCTGGTCTGGTGGTGATCTGGCCATTATAACAATATCGTCATTATGTTCAGAAAAATAGGTTTTGTGAAGCAGCCGTTTGTGTAGTGGAAGCAAAAGAAAGAAAAGAGGGACAAAAGAAAAGCACTCTGTATTCACAATAGCCCATGCAAGACAAGCCACGTACTCGCAGCCTCCAGTCACTCTCTGAAAATGTGCTGCTTATCTGTTGTGGATCACCCCTCTAATGAGTGTTAAACCAGCCAGACGTTTATCAGCGTGTGAGGGTTTGTTTGATTCTCCATCAGTTATCTTTTCTCTTTACGTCTGCCCTCTGAAGTCTAAATTATGACATTGACAGAGAGACGCTGCTGCTCAGAGCTCACTCTACTGGTCTGAGGACAGAAAACAACGCTGTTCAATGTAAAAATGCAGTCAGAGGTCATGGCAGGATGTAGCTGTGAGGGGACATAAGCAACCCAGCCTGTCTCAACGTGACAGAGATTTATCTGTATCTTATGTTCATTTGCTTTGCTGCATTAAGATTCATTAAGTGATTTTTTTTCATTCAGCGTTATTGAGTGGATTGCATTAATGCTTCTTGCCACAGTCGACAGCCAATTAAGGTCGCAAATGGATTTTCAAAGCAATCGAACGCCAGTAACATTTCTTGTCATGTGTAACCTGTTTATTTATGGAAACCCAGAGCAGCTAATAACAAAGCAGTTATTTAAATCAACATTCAAAGTGCTAGAGTGTTTTTTATTGTATTGAGGACCTGGCTGGTGAACTGACTGTGTGTTCTCCACTCATCTGCCCAATAAAGGCAAATCAATGGGTGAAAGATATAACAGATATGATTGGTTTACCGGAATGTTGTTTCTGATATTCATCCCACCCCAGAGGTTTGTAACGTTTCAAAAAGCTTTGATTAGTCATATTTATATCGACAGCCGGATGGAAAGAATAACATCAGACTGGCAAACCAAGTGTGTATGTTTATGCCCTGATGCTTTGACAAAAGCTAGTTAGGTCTCCCATCCAGGAGTTATTTGTTTTCTGTAATGATCTCATTAAAGCGAGAGGTTAGCGCTGAATCGTTAATTACCCTGATGTCTACAAGGAGAGAGACACTGTGGCTTTGTGATTCATCTGACTGGCAGTAATTACTTACAGCACTGGCCCTTCATCCATTGACTTCAATTCTGTTTCATTATAGAAAAGTTCCACCGTGTTCATTCGTTTCAGAACTCCCAACAATGAGATGAAGTTCTTGTCATAAACTGGAAAAGGTGAACTTTTGATTGCACGGCGCGCTGAGTGCCGCCCAAGCTCGGCTGTGATCTCTGCGTTTGATGTTGCTGAAGGATGATGCTGTGTGTAGTGTCCACAGACAGGAGTTTGAGTCAATAATTCAGAACTTTTATTTAGACATTTAGATGCTTGCCGCAGCTCAAACAATTCCGGTGCACCTTGCTGTGAAATCTTTATTCGGTCATGGGATCTTTCCGATTTCTGTTTGAAATTCTACACAGAATTTGTTCAGGAACTATCCTGAATTAGTCGTACATAGAACTTAAATTATCTGTTCAATATTCTGTATGTGAGTTTATGTCGATGACGTGGGTCTATAATTTTTCTCTAATATGTTGCCACTTCCCTCAGATGTGATTGGATGTTTTATTCAAGAGGTCAATTCTTTACTGTATTATACAGAAATGTATATTTTTTTTTGAAAAAGTCGAATTTGAAAAACAAACCTATAAAACATGCTGGACCAAATTGAAAAGACTGTACAAAGATTTTACAGAAAAAAAATCTGTTCTATTATGCAGTGTATCCCGGCCACTTAGAACAGTCTCTTTGACGGACATGTAAAGTGACCAATCAGAATCCATTTTGTCTTAACAAGCATTTTCAGAGTGGGTTATCTAAAACTGTTTCCACAATAATATACAGGCATGTAAAAACCTCTTTTAAACAATAGCAGAGCATTTTCTGCAGCAGTGGTACAGGGAACACTGTGGTAATAGGCACAGGAAATATGTGTAGATTTTGTAATCGTCTATCCAAGATTAATGTGTATGGATTCTTTTACAAACAAAACTCAGCAAACAAAGCTGAATATACAGTTCCTGCTTTGGAAAATCTAGTTTGTTTGCTGGTAGGCGCCTTAAGTAAAACTCTGAGCATCTTATAAAGATTTAATGCCACTAATCTAGCAAACTTTACAAATCCATTAGCTCTCCCTCACAAGCGTTCATTGCAAGCCAATGCAGCATAATAAACTCTTACCTTAAATAAAACAGCCAGCCTGAATTTTGAAGAACATTTTAGGGAGTGACATTTTAGGCAGCTGAGGGATGCTGCCTGTTGCTTTATTTAAATCATGCCAAATGTCTCGTGTTAGGCAGTACAAAACTTCATATACCTAGTATGTAGCTGACAGATAGCATGCTGACTTATAAGATGTTGGCAGGCAGAACTGAGAGCGTGTAGTGCTGCTCCAGACTTCTCAAATGCATTCAAGGGTGGATGTTATTAGATCCACTGTGGGAGGTGTAATTACTGCAGCCGTGGCCCTTCTGACTGCAGTCACACCGGGCTGCCGACCCTGGAGGTCCTCTCGCATTAGACGTTGTTTTTCACCGGCTCTTGCCTGCCCAGCCCCCTGCTGACTAAATGGAATCAATATAGACAATAGTTTTGTTCACATCGCAGACATAAATAACCAGTTCCTTTTTCTTTCGCTCATATTTTTGTCTTTATGTTCATATTTCTGTCTGTAAATGATTCATATGTGTCATGGTTGTTTAATTTATATATAATAATTTATATAGTGTGCTGTGATTTGTGTGGCTATTTTAAGAGTCATTTGGTGACTGTAAGCTAAGGGTAGCGCAACAAAATGTGGATGTTTTCACTGTAGTCAAATCTAGTTAAACATCCACCAAATTTAGGCCTTTGTTTTGTAGTCTCCATTCGGAGCTGGAATGCAGCGATGAGGTGAGACAAACACGCAAGCAGCGACTTTTATCATCTTGCCAAAAAAATGCAGCTGAAGCGACATAATCAGTCAGAGCCAAATTAAAACTTTGAGATCAAACTCTACCTGTCTCACCACATCCTTCACACTTACAGCAGGATTCGGAAGCTGTATGCCCCCAGACTCCCTTAATCCTGGGCCCTGGGGGATCTTGTTGGAGACAGTTAGTAAATCTACCAGCGAACACCTGTCTGATCGGAGAATACACCCACATAATACACAGCCATTTCCCACCCAACCCATGCTTAAAAGTGAGCCACATCAAATGCCTGACACTGTGCAGTGTGTCGCCCCAAACATGGTGATTAGCATCATTTAAGCTTCATTTAGTCACCCATTTAATGAACCATTTTCACTGAATTATTCCCAGCTGTGAAAAAGCATTAAATGTAAATCTTGAGTGGTAACTTTAAACTTGATTTTACCTAACGAGACCTTTGAACACTAGTTATTATGTATCATTAACTAGTGTTACTTATATGGATTTCAAATGGTTTGACAGAATGACTCTTTAATGGCAACCCATAGAAAAGGGTTATTGAAATGTGCACGACACTTCAATATGCAATTTATTTATTCCAGAATTATGTTTCATACAGCTCTCATACTGCATATTAAAAGTTCATTCTTCGTCCCCAGCCAAACACCCCCCGTTTTAGCATTGTACTGTAGGTACCAAAGAACCCTGGCAACGCCAATGGGCCCAGGTGCTGTGCAGGCCCTGAGGGGTCCTGGCCCTCAGGCACTTATGGTCAGCATGTGCTGTATACACTGAGAGCCCTTGGATTCTAGGTGTCAGCTTGTGTTGTGTTTACTGAGGGCCCTGGGACCCTAGAGGTCAGCTTGTGCTGTATGCAACCAAGGGCCCTGAGGCTGCACTGGTCAGCTTGTGCTTTATTCACTGAGAGCTCCACTAGCTATAATCCAACCCTGCCAGCTGTGTGCCTGCACGTCTCCTAATGAAGACATAAAAAATTTATAGGGCAGGAAAAGCAGTGTAGTTGAGCATCGTAAATGGCAGAGTGTCGTCTAAGGGCTTTATTTAGAAGGTGGACCACCTGTGGAATCTGGGGGAGCTGTGGTTGCTAGGCCTGTGGCAGTAACTTTGGTCTCTGTTTCAGTGACCTTTGAAGGCAGGAGCTCTCAGTGGTTGTTAATTGATTTATTGAACATGGCCTTGGTACTCCAGTCAATCAGATGATAGGAGCAGGAGTTCCTTGAAAGGGCTCCATTATTTACTCCTTAATTACTTTGGCCTAGTGGCTTTCTCGCTGCCTCTCTGCATTGCACTATACAATGCTGGAGTAACCTTTGCTAGATCCTCAGAGAACAGAAAAGCGCAAACCCTGATGCCCGGTTGGCAGAGGTTTATGGAACCGGGTCTCTGCTTTTCATAATCTTAATTAACTCACGAATAACAGCGCTTTGCTCATAGCAGTATGGCCCGTTGTTTTGCAAGCCATGGGATGCTGAAGGTACACTTTAACATGCAACATTTAATGTACACATTACAATTGTGTGATAATAGCTCAATAAAATAGCTCCACTCCACAAATAAGAAATGTTTAATAATTGTTTTTGTTTTCATTCTTTTACATGATATATATTTATAATCTGAGTTTGTGAAGTAAAGGTAGCTAAGAAATAGACGCTGTGTTTGTTTTGAAGTGAATATTTTCATGCAATGCGCTAGTAATCACATTTCAATGTTGTTCGTACCTGTGTGTACATTTTGAAGCATTTTTATTGACCTGTTTTTTTGCTTTCAGAGGTAATTTCTGTACTACAGGTAGCGGCAGTCAGCTCTCAGAGACGTTCTCAAAAATTCAAAGTTCTCAAAAAATGTGCTTGCAGTACCAATAGTAGAACATTCCTAAAACATTTAAAATAGCTATTTTAACAATTTTGTCACTTAGTGGTAAAAGCTGGGTCTGTTTGAGTCACATAGCAACATTTGCTCGACCAATGGCGTTCGTTCGAGGAACCAGAACATTATTGCTGCTTCTTCCTCCCCCCGCGGTCAGTTAATGAGAGACGCCCGCTGCTTACATCACAGCGTGTTACAAGGTCACTTTCCAAACCGTCACATTCACAAACAGCAGAATCCACGGCAATCTTTACAAAAAACATCTTTTAGCACCGCTGCGCTTGTGTAAATTACTTTTTACTATTTGCAATAGAATTCCTGTATGCGCTTCTGTTTGTGTTATTATCATTTGTAAGTCACTTTGGATAAAAGCATCTGCTAAATGAATAAATATTAATGTAATATATACCTCAACTTAAAAACTTCACCTTTAGTTGGAATTGTAGGTGATCGCTATCATTTACCAGAGAACGCTGCTAACTGCTGCCAGCGTACGCAACTGATTCACTTAGAAGCCAGAGATGGAGGCGGATGATGATATGCTTCCATTAGCTGCTTTAAATATAAATGTTTCATGAAGCAATCTGTTGTCCGGTCATTTTAAATTAGTACATTTCCTGCCTGTTCAAGTTATGTTTGGCTTTAAGCCCGGCTAACGATTTTAGATTGTAAGAACGTTTCCATTAAGTAACAAAAACGTTAATGCAATTTTGAAAGTTCTAACATTAACATTATTGCTCAGTTATAAGAACATTACACAAACTATTTTAATTCTGTAACACTTTTAACACATTCCACTAACGTTCCACTATAACGTTACAAAGTTCTGCCATTGTTAATGCAAGAATTTTTTGAAAAATTTGAGAGAATGTTCTGCCAACATTCTGAGGACATTCCCTGTTAGCTGGGAGGACACTTGTAAGTGCTTTAACTGTTTTTATTTTCTAGGCAGTATTTCTGTTCCTCCTCCCAGATTGATGAACTCTTAGAGGCTTGTGATGAAAATCCCAGTTTCTATCCCAGTTTGATATGTTGGAGGCAACTATAAGTCTGCCATTTGTGGTCTGGTTTCCCAAAGACTGTCTCTGTGGTGCTTTTAAGACACTGCTCTGTTTGTTTAAGTGGTCCATCATGGCTCATCTAATGGCTGTTTTAATACACAGCGCATTTGATTCCACACTGAAGTTTTCTCATACTGAACAGTGAAAGTTAATTCAAGGGCCCAGGTGCCAGGCTCATGTTGAATGCTGTCAGGGGCCGTGAGGGCCCCAGCATGTCAACCTCTGACTCATGTGATGGCTAGATATATATGCTGTACATGTAGTGTGTAATGCGGGCTTTGGGGAATGTTTGAGAAAGATGCTGTTAAAAATCAGTGTTTAAAAAGCCATTTATAAAATGTTTGTTACTATGTATATTTTATTGCATTGACTGCATTGTGTTTCATTTTATGGTCTGTAGTGAAGCATCAAATTGATTTAATTGAATTAAATGTATTCAAAATATTAAATGTATAATACAAATCTACATATCAGTAAGTAAATAGACATAATTAGTCAGAAATATGTTATTGTTTTGTGTTTTGTTGCATTTTTATTTAAGTTGAATTAAGGTTAAACGTTTTTTTTAATTGCAATTCAAATTCCAGTTTAGCATTGGACACGCCCTGTGGGGGCGTGGCCAATTTAATTCAAATTCTGACTCATTCATTGAAAGGCAGGAAGCCAATTCTCAGATTTTGTCAGAGTATCAAACCGCGTTCCAAGGTTTCTCCTGCACTTAGTGGTTTCTTTATGAGTGTAGAACAAATTGCACCTTCCTTCTCTCTCTCCAGTGAATAAAATACTGATGTGTGTTCTCTGATGTTTTTTTTAAAGGCAACAGGATCACTCGGTCTCTGCAGTAACGCTGCGGTCTCAGGAATGGCCTGCTCGTGATGCACGCGTGAGTACGTTTCTCCTGTTCCACAATCTGAGTTCAACATTAAAGCAAGAGTTCCAGAAGCAAATAAAAAAATCTGTCATAGTTTACTCACCCTTTCCAAACGCATTTGCACTTTCTTGTGAAACACAAAGCAGAGTTTCTGTGTCTTCCCATAGACACAACACAGAAACCTTAAAGCTTTAAAGATCCAAAATGACACAAAAGCACCGTAGAAGCCCATACAAAAGTAATGCATTAAATTAAGTGTCTTTAGTTTTGAATGAGGAACAGTCATTATTTAACAGTCCACATTTAAAAACAATGTGTAAGTGTTATTTGTAGTAACTGAATGAGAATTAAATATGTTTTCAGTTTGTTCCTTACACAGACCGATCACATGTTTTAAAATATAGCTCAAAATCATACGGACTATTTTTGTACTGCCTTTATGGGTTGTGTTTTTGGACTGTTTTTAGCCTAACCAAACTTTTGTGTTCCACAGAAACAAAATACATTTTCAGAAAATCAGAATTTTCAATTCTGGGTAAAATGCACCTTTAACCAGAACTCAAGTCAGAGTAAAAAACTACATTTTCACTGAGAATCAGCTTGAGGTTTCACTCCTTTCCTTTACTCTTTTTTGTGGCTTTTGTTTATGTCACCCCTCCGCTCTCTGCTCTCTGTTTCTGTGACCGTGGACAAAGTCACAGAGGCTTTTAAGTCAAATCTCTTTATTCTATGTCAGAAATTGGGTGTTCTGAAAAGGAGCGCTCTGGCGGATAAAAACGGGTCGAAACTTTTTATTGCAGCCGTTTGTGCAGCGGCACAGCCTGGAGCTCTTTTCCCCTTCTCAAAAGAAACTGTAGGAGACGCTGGCATATTTAATTGGCTGTTTGTAAGCTAATTAAAGCTTGTATGTTGATGTGTCTGACAAATCGCAAGGGCCTTCATCACGTCCACTTCCTGTGACAGTTTCGTATGTTGTGTAAAAGTACATGGTGCTGAATATTAAATATGAAAGTCTCTGAATCTGTTTGCTGATGATGAACTTTATGCAGTTCTCATTGGCGTGAGTTCATCAAACGCAAATGCTGCCGTGATTATTCACAATTTAAATAACATATTTTTTCATGAAAGTAATGTTTTTTTTGCATTATGGTGATAAGAAAATTGGGGGTGTGCATAACTGCCATAGCAAAAGAATCCAAATGGCCTTTGACTTAATTTACATAATTGTTTCTTTCATTTGAAGGTAAATGTTGACCTGAAGATGCTGTCGACAGGTTTTGTGTGAGTCGTCCAGCATTTTCAGAGATTGTTTAACCTTTGTAGAGGGGAACACGTGTTTTCGTACAAAGTGAATTGCCAAGCACCTGGAAGCACTAACTTTCCCCCCCAGTTCTCTGACAGGCCAGCCAGGGTTTCATCCATGCCTTTGTCCTCAAACCCCTTTTAGATGTTCAGTTTATTCCCTCATGATGTACTTTTTACTTTACGTTTCACCATCTCCAAGTTTATTCCACCAGTGACCTAATCCAGCTGAATGATGTCATTTCTGCAGCTGTACTATTTGCACTTAATTGTGCTTTTCTGGGAAGAAGCTCCGTTTTGTTTGAAGGTCTTCGGTGGCCTTTCAGTGCGGCCAGGAGCTGCGGTGTTGTTTTAATTTCTACCCAGCGTTGTTTGCAGACATTCGGTTCGGTATGACAATGAGCCGGAAGAAAACAAGCCCTTTTACGATATGAATAGAGGAGGAACTAGAATGGGACTCCTGATCTGTAAGCTCGCTTTTAAAGGTCTGTTTCCCCCTCGGCCGAATTAAAGACGTGCCATTATGCTTGGCAAATTACTACGCGGCCTTTGTGGTCCAGCCATGGTACATTAGTGTGCCTTAAGATGGTCTAGCTGTGCCCATTCACTTAACAAAGAGAGGGTCCCTCTGGCAGATCTTTGGCTGGTCGCACAGAGGAGCCATTCAAACCAGGCTGAGGGGGCCGTGCGGTAGAGAGCTCGGCCACAAGGCAGCAATGACAAACTTTTACTAAAGTTTTGCTTAAGGAACAACAGTTTCCTCAAATGCGAACCAATTAAGAACTCAGATTTGACAACTGACCGGACAAAGAAACGAAACGTTTGCGTATAATTAAAAATCTTTACAGAACTAGCCATGCCTGTGATGTCGTCGGTGTTTGTGGATATAAAAAGGTGGAGTTGCTTGTTTTGGTGCTGGCTCTGTGGATTTTGGAATTCAGGGGGTGGGGAAATATCGTAGCCAAATTACAATGGGAAGAACTAAACGCGTCCCATTGGGTTCTTACCGCACAATTGTTTGGCTGTAAGAATCCAATAGGATTTTAGGACTGTGACAATTAATCAAACTCACGTGCTGTTTTCCAGAACCTAGCAGGCAACTTAATTGTGCTGCCTCCTAAGAAACTTCATTTTGGCCAATTTCTGAGGACGCATTGCATACACCCTTTATGGAGATGGCAATCCCATAATGCATTGCATTGAGCTCAGTCTGTTCATTTTCATAAACAAATAGTAACGTTAATACTACGTCTAAATAGCAGCACGTTTTGAATGTTTATAATGTTAACGTTATTCACATGATGTTCACAGTTCACATGTAATTTTCCTTATTGACATAACCTCACAAATTAACCAATTAAAAAAAAAATGTTTTTATGTAAAGCTGCTTTGAAGCAATGTAACATTGTAAAAGCGCTATATAAATAAAATTGAATTGAATTGAATTAAACAGCGATGCAGACAGCAAGCTGTACACGCTTGTTATCGCATGTCAGATTGGTCTGAAAATATAATCCTAGCAAGACAGCTTGTGAAAATACAAGGGAGCAGGAACTGGCTTTATAAAAGCTGTTTTTCTCATCCTCCAAGATTGTTTTCTCCTTTATTGAGTCTCGTTTCCTCTCGTGTCGTAAATTAGTACGAGGCAGTGATGATGGGGACCGAGAGCACATAAATTGTGTGTTGCTCTCGGGGTCATTAAGCCGTGTGGTCTGGCCTGCTGAATCTTTTATCATCCGCTTTGGATCAGCAGCCATAAAACGGCGGCTAACTTGGTGTGCTTATTTTCCCATAACAAAAGATTAGCTGTCTACAGCTCATGAGTTCAACTAATGCTCGCTGGGACTGGAGCAGCCCGGCAACATAAATCCACTG
This sequence comes from Botia almorhae, assembly GCA_036877575.1. NCBI lineage: Eukaryota > Metazoa > Chordata > Actinopteri > Cypriniformes > Botiidae > Botia > Botia almorhae. Next base: position 10,621 of record JAZGTJ010002109.1, read on the forward strand.
CCCAATTTTTGTTCCCTTCTCATCCCGTGCACCTTTTCTGTCCTTCTCTAACTGTCCATTTCTCTCTCTCTCTATCTCTTATGTTTTGACTCTCTCTCTGTCTTAATTAAGTTGACTACTTTCATAGTGTGAGGCTGACTATTATAACAGAGATAAAATTATTCTGCTCTAATTCAGTAGAGCACATGATTGTGTCTGATATGCATATTAATCCAGAGCAGTGGAGAGTGCTGGACTTCTGAATTGAAGCAAAGACACTTGTGTAATGTAAATCCATGGTTCAGTTCCGTTTCTAGGTTACAGGCAATTGGCAATAAGCCAATAATAATGTTTGTGTATGTTTCTGTTATGTTTTAACATACTATTTAAGTCACATAAAAGTCTTAAGTTTATGTTTTTTAAATATTACACTAACATTGTTACTATTGTCATTGCTTACTGTTGTTCTATTATAAGATTGGTTTATCGTTACATCACAGACGGTGTAAAAATAGTTCACTACAAACTGGTTTACTCAGATCATTTATGTTTTAAGTTTTGCACATTCCGGTGATGGCTGTAGTGTCATATGCAGGCATCTGATTGACCTGATAATTGGCCAATCACTGAGGTTTGGAGGCGTGGCTTTCTTCTGAATTTTAATCTGCCACCGCTGCTGTTAAAGAGTGTTTTTTTAGATTAGCAGATTACATGCTGTTTTATTTGTACTATTTTAGTGTAAAAAATACAATTGTGTGTTTTTATACTGTGTATTATTTTTCTTTTTGAGGATCACTGTTTCTGTCTTTCTGTGAGAAAAAAAACTGTATTTAAATGAACACAGTGAAGCTTCAGTTTGGTGATATTTATGAGTACGTAAGTGTGCTGAATGGAAAAGCACTTAAAGGTTGTGAAATACTTTCTGAGATTAATTTGGTTGTGTGCTAAGAGAAAGAGTTGAGAAAGACCTCCAGCCGAAGCCTCTAGGGATGATTGGCTGCTGTGATGTGAGGGGCGGGGTTTGCTTTCTGAGTCACGATCCAATAAGAACTCAGGATATCATGATGTCACAGAAAACATCTTAGCCTTACAGAAAATGATCACATTTACAGTTGTACGTTTTTACAAACGTCTTCTGTTATTAAAGCATAAGGTCTTATAACACCAATACTGGGGCGATTTTAGATGGGTGGACACACCTTGAATTTGATTGGGTGCCCCAATATTCTATACTGTGATTGGCCATCACTCAAATTAAAGGCAGACCACAGTAAAATCAATTGAATGTGAATAGATTTTAACAATGCCTTCCCAGATAATAGGGAACGTTCTTAGAACATTAACTAGTGATCTCTAAATGTTCTCACGAGGTTTTTACGACATTAGTCTTAAATTGTTAGTGGAATGTTTATAAATGTTAAAGAATTTAAAAAAAAATGTTAGAATAATGCTCTTATAACCAAGCAATAATGTCAATGCAACGTCTACAAACTGTCTGTTTTGAATGTTCCTAGAACATTCAAAATCAAATTTTTAACGTTTTTGTAACTTAATGGAAATGCCTAAATTGTTAGCTGGGTTAGCTTCCCAGCATAGTCTTTGCTGAAGCGGTTTAACAAAGGAGGTCTTGGGAGATAAACTAATAAAGAAGCATATGGTCTTTTCACCATTGTTATCTTAAAGCAAGCTTGTGTTCAGGGCTACAGGCTTTCAAAAATCCCCTTTACAGTTCTTAGAAAATGTGGAGAAAACGGACCGAAACAAGCCATCAATTGCTCACACCATTGTATTTTTCTGCCTAATGATTTGGGGGAGGGTGGAGGATTAGAGCAGTCAGTCAGTGCTTTACCCAATTACAGCCCTGGCCTCTCCTGTACACTCTGATCTTGCCTTTGGAAAGCATCCAGCGGTTTGCGTTCGCTTTGATAGAGATGAGAAAAGTGGGAAGCAGCGGGACACAATACACTGTATCCTGTTATTGTAGCATTCTAATGAAAATGCCACTAAAGATCCCTTTTAACGTCAGACAAGAGGGAAAGATTGGCATTTAAATAAGCGAATTATGCTCCTCGTTTATAATCCACTTCATGATTTGCGATTCTCCCGGCACACCTGAAGCACAATGGTCCTGATTAACACTGTCTGTACACGCGTTCGCTCATACCGCCGTTCTCAGAGCGCAGGGGAAAATTGAATATTTTCACCCTGCTCACCTGTAGAGCTCACACTTCCTATGAAATGGGCCCATTGATGCATTACTTCCAGAAATTGGAACGATAATGAATATTTCCAGTGGTTGTCACAAAGCCCCATTAGTGGAAGTAAAGGGCTCGAAAGCCCACTGTGTCTTTCCCAAATCTATTTTTATTAGCAGCTTTTTGAAGTAGGCCGCCTCAGACGCTGTTTACAGGTTGGAAACGTCTGTGTAAGAGAAGTGAGATTTGAATAGGATGGGGGGGGCGTCTCTTAAAAGATTCAGTGAGATGATGCGATCTGAGGGCATTTTTCTTTTGTTCTTGAAGTGTGGCATACGCAGGCAGATCTTTTGTGCTTGGAGATGATGAACGCGGCACATCCGACTGCATTAAAATGCTAGAAGATATATTTTTGGAAACGGAAGTGCTTTCATTTGTGTTACAGTAATGAATGAACAGTATGCAAGTGGAGGTTTCTTAAACCGTTTGTAACAAGATTTAGACGCGATCTGAGGGGAACGTCAGTGGCACTCACCTGTGCAAAAGTCATCGCCATGATGCAAAGGTGTTAATCAATAGCTACACAGTTTCTAGATTGTTCTGTGTGGTTGCCAGGCATCCAAGAGACCCCTGCTTGTTTCCATACAGAGCATATGGAGACCACAAACGGCTGAAGTCGCCATTTGCTTTTTATAGGGGCCTGGCGACCAATCATTTTTGAACAAACTATAGGGTTAATTAAAGGGTTAAGCATACTTTGTTCTAATAAACAGAAAATATGTACAAAAAGCCGCTTCCTTTAATTAAAGCTTTATTTAAAACATCAAAAACACATCTGCTAAAGTAAAAAAAAACACAACAAAAATGCACAATAATACTCCAAAAAATGTCTGAGTAGGTCAGAGCATTAAAAATAGGCACAAATTAGCGCTTGTATTTTTCTTTCTTCCACTGGCCCTCGTTATTCATGATAAACTGTGTACTTCATCTCATTAAACGAATTATGAAAAGTCAACCTGATTCTGGAATTGATGGGATGTGTTTTTTGCGGTTTCCTGTATAATTTTTTTACAATACTCTTACCGTTTATCCAATGTGTTTATAAGAATGTTTTGACTGTTATTTTATTTGAAGTCTGTCTCGGTTATCTGTAGCTGTTCTGTTTTTCTTATTTCCTGGTACAAAAGCTCAGTCACGCTTCAGCACTTCAGCACTGACATGAAATCATGTCGTGAAATCGTATACCAATTAAAAAGGAAGCAGTTGATTTTTCCCCCTCCTAATTAAGCTGTACTATAATAAATTATTTTGACGTACTTTCCAGCTAAGTTGCTGTAGCAGCAGTTGTTATGACTGGTCGTTTCAATATAAAATTAATTTCCCTTTGTTCTCGGCTGTAAAAAATGTCATAAATGACAAGCCTCGTATGATACGCTGTCTTTAAAGAACTGCTGATTTACAGAGAGGTGTTCCTGTTCCCTTTGCCGTTGCTCTGGGAACTGACAGATCTGTAAGATGCTTCTAACAAGTTGACAACATCACCGATTTGTCTTTTTTTCAGGTAAAATGCCATAAAAAATCTTAAGGACCATACCATGATAATGATGTTTTTAAAAAACAACAACAGTCGATTCGTTGTCCAATGTGTATGTAAGGTTTGGGAATGACAGCTGCTAAAAGCAGATAAAGATTTTGAATGTTCTTCACACATGAGTCGTTGATAGTTGGGTGGCTCTCCACAAACTTGCTATTAAAAGCTCGTTTTTAATTATTCCTTCCATATGTTTCTATGCCGCTTGTCTCGTTACTTTTGTTCGTTTGGCTGAGCGGAACAGACCTGTCCAGGTTTCATAAACCCTTCGACAATGTACTCGTCTGACTATTTTGATTTAACTGCCTCGTAAAAAAAATCTCATCCGCACAAGGCAACTGCCAAAGGCTCCATACTTCCTCCTTCAGGGGATTGCGTATCCCAGAATGCTTTGCTCTAACTCTGTAAAATATAGCCCTGACTTGAAGAGCTGTTGTTCACCTCTTCACTGAGATGTCGACAGTATTGTGTATAAGGGGGATTGTTTTCAGCTGTTAGTGGTTAGTGGTGAGTCTCAAACTGTCATAGGAGTTTATGTAAGCAACCGAAGACTCCATGATAAAAACTATATAAGTCTCTTAACAGAAATGATAAAGATAACATTGACTTGCAACGCTGCAATCTGTAACTTTTGCCTCTCTATCGCCATCTCTGTTTGAAACATGGAATTGCAGGTTACTTGCAGAATTATTTTTGTAACATGAATGACAACATTACAAACTACAAACGCTTCACCATCCTCAGCACCTGCACACGCAATATAGTGTGTTTTATATATACAATATAGCAATCTATTTTTTTCATGAATTGACCTTTCCTGGGAAATTGAACCCGCCAGCTCAAATGATAAAACATTGTTGTAAACTTTATATTGTGAATCAGAGTAAGGTAAGGAGACTGTTGAACACTGATCTGTTATGTACTTGCTCAATACCTCATTTTTGTTCATTTTTAACCAAAACATTACAAGTTGCAGTTTTAGTTTTTTTGTAAAATGACATCTAAATGCAGTTTACAGTAACAAGTGAACCAGAAATCACATTAGTGTGTTTTTTGATAACTGTGGCATAATTTTCATTATGGAAAAATGAAATCAACTGCCCCATGCTAAATTATATATTGCATTTATTTGGAGTCCTTGTCAGCTTCCGTATTTGTTTTACTCGTAAGACGTTTCTTGAAAATTGGAAATATCAGGAAATGCAATATTTTTTTACTTCCTCCAATGTCTGTCACACAATGGCGTGTCCTCGAGTAATCCTGTTACAGTTTTCATTCTGGAGATTGCTCTGTGTGTGTGTGGATACAATCACTGAATAACCACAGGAAGGGTGTGTGTGTGTTCTGTCTGTTTGTGCGTGTTCTTGTGGATGCAAACTTAGCTTAGAGCTGCAGATCAATCCACTGCCCCTCAGCAGGATCCAGGAAGGGACAAGAAGAAAGCAAGAGAGCCAAACACCGGGAGAGATTGTGGGCTTCTGAGGGAAAACATAAAAGCAGCCAGAGCAGTTTTAGAAGGTGGACGTGCTTCTTCACAGCTGCTCTCTAGACAGGAAGGGACCAAGAAGGAGGTCCATAGCTGCAGATCTATGGGTATTGAGAACCAAGTTCCTTATCTCTTTATCCCATAGGGCAAGAATAGCAGGTTCTCAACTACACAGTATTTAGCTCTAGTGCTGTCCCAGCTAACAGTTTTAGGTTGTAAGAATGTGTCTGTCATTTAAACATGTTATTTAAACATTTTTATTCTGTGGCGGTTTTAAAACGTTTCACTAACTACTTAAAAATGATGTTTTCGAAAATATATAATGCTAAAATATTTCTACTAACATTACTGCAAGAGCGTTTTTTGAAAACTTTGAGGGAACTTTAAAAAAACACTAGCCAACATTCTGAGAATGTTCCCCGTTAGCTGGGGTGCTAGATTACAGTTGCTGGGTGATTAAAAACGAAAAATTATTGGACAGTGTTTGTTCTTCACGGTCCTTTCAAAAAACGAATTATAAAGTCAAATCCAGTCTGCATGAAAATATCATATAACTTTGATGTTTAGAGTAAGTAGTTTGCAGACGTTTGGGAAACGCATGCTAAATGGTTTTCAATAACTCAGCTGGAGTGATATTATCCCCTCTGGCGTTTGTGAGTCGAGCTTCAGTTGACAAACTGATGAATAACTAACCTTTCCAAAGCCACTGTCTGTTTGGTGCTATTATGACAGTGGTGCTCTGCTGCTTGTGCCTCAGGAACCAGATTTAGTACTAGACACCAAGTGGTGACTTAACACGGTACCATGTTTTATTGTTCAGAAGTAAACTTTCCTTACTGTCTGCAAACCCCATCAAAAAAGTGAAGTGCTGGCCATGTATGGTGACCCATAATCATAATTTGTCTTATGCATTTAACCCTTCCAGTAAGCGTACACACATTGGAGTGATGAGTTGTGAACACACACACATGGAGCAGTGGGCAGCACTGTGGCTTCAGGGCAGCACTTGGGGGTAAGGTGCCTTGCTCAAGGGCACCTCAGTTGTTTTCTGCCAGCATTGGGAATTGTATCAGCAATCTTCTGGTCATAAGACTCTCTAACCAGTAGGCCATAACTACACCATAACAACTTCAAAATCTAAAAGACCTGTTTCCTATGTAACAACACCATCTAGTTGAGAACAATTGTTTCAGCTAGTTTTGTGGGCCTTTATTCTGTGCCAGACTAGTTAAACCCTTTTAATTTATGTCACATTATCTCTAATAAAAAACGTACTGTAATGTATTTGTAAATGATAGATCTCCTCTTTTACCCCCACCAATAAATGAAAGGCTTGCTCTGGTCTCTGCCTGTTCTTCTACCATCTGGGGGGGGATTGTATTTAAGCCATGTTCCCCGGTAGGATGATGGTGATGACTAATGAAAGCTCTTAGGTTAAATGTAATAAACAGAGCTGAGAGGCCGGAGTCTGGAGTCTCTCCCCGCCCACAGCCGCATGTTCATTTCTGATGAATGCGGCCTGACACAGTGTTTAGAGAAATCAAGCGTCCATGTTTTATTGTGAGGTCATGTACCTAACTCTCAAATGTGTGGGCACAAACCGACACCCATCCTCATTGTGCCATGTTCCATGCGTCGTGCTTTCATAACGAACAATTGTACGTTTCCCTAACATTTCCATTAAGTAACAAAAATGTTGAAAATGTCATTTTAAATGTTCTAGTCAATTTTGGGTTAGAACATTATTCAGAAATATATATACTGATAAATGTATACTTTAAGTGCACTGTAATATACTTTAGATTAAAGTATGTTCCAGTGAATAAATCCAAGAAAATTGCACCTAAAATCCCGCTGTCATGTTCGACCGTCATGTGGAATCAGTAATGAATGTTTGCTTTAGCTGTGAAAATGATCAAATTTCTCTTCTGTTCCAGTTCATCTGAGGTTTGCTTACTAGCCGTGACTCTAGTCATATTATTAGTAGTAGCCAATTAACTAGCAGCTGTGAGAGAAACAGGAAAAACAGTCTTGTGTGAATATTTGTTACTTTGCCCATTAGGTAATTACAGCACTGTTTCTGTCATTCTGTTCACACAGTGAGATCTTTCCCTCTGTTTCTGCTGTTTTGTTTGTTAAATCCAATCTGAGTATTCACACTTAATACCATAACTGTTCTTAGAAAGTTGAGGTGTTTGGTCTGGTTAACCTCTCCAGCTAACTGGGAATGTTCTCAGAATGATGGCTAATGTTCTCTGAAAGTTCTCTTAACGTTATTGAATGTTAATAGAATGTTTTTATAACATTACATATCATATATGAAAAATTTTATTCTTCATTTGTCATTGGAACGTTTTAAAAACAGAATTTTAGAAAAATGTTATAAAAATTAAGCAATAGTGTTAATTCAAAGTAAAAAAAAAGTACATTTTGAATGTTCCTAGAACATTCAGAATAGCATTTTTACTTAATGGAAACATTAGGGTAACGTTCTTACCACCTAAAATTGTTAGCTCTTACTTTCTTATTCCCATAATTGGAATATGTAATGGGCCAGTGGAACCAGTGGCCCCCGGCTATAAAATCACAGGGGCCTGGGCGTCTGGGAGTCTGGCAAAAGAAGCAGAATATTTGGGCTATCTGTGTATACAATGCAAGCTAACCATTAACCACCTCCAGGTCCCCCCCTGTGTATATAGCAAAAACCAGACACTAAGACCCCCGGCACGTGGCGTATTGAGTGTTGCTTGCTCAGGGCTTCCAGTAGCACTGAAGATCCAACCATGCTTCCAAACCTGTGATTTATCACAGAACTGAGTGTGTGATTATTGCCTGTCCATTGTCCAGCTTAAATCAGGGTAATCCTTCCCCATTTATTACTTGCATTCATTCACTGTTTTCCATGTGCATCACTGATCCAAGTGACTTATAATTGAATTAACTGCGGCTCTTTAAATTCTCATTTCAGTATGCTGAAGAGTATTTTAAGCAGATCTGAAGCCAATTACAAATTGTTCTTAGTTTTAATATTTTGTTCCGCTACAGTTAATGATCATTCCTTTCAATTAAAAAATGTGACTCTTGTATTATGTCTGTACCCAGCGAACAATTTTAGGTTGTAGGACGTTCAAAGGAACATCCAAAACAAGTTTTACAGAACATTATTGTCTGGTTATAAGAACATTATTTGGTTATTGTAACGTTTTAAAAATGCTTCACTAACTTCTCCAAATTAGTGTTTTTGATATATGATATATAACAGTAAAAAACATTTTTCTAACGTTCCTGCAAGAACGTTTTATGATAAATTGGAGAGAACTTTAGAGAATGTTATCCAACAGTCTGAGAACGTTCCCGTTAGCTGCGTATTCGTCTTGGCTTTTGATATTTCACTAAAACCCCATTTTCATGTCTGTTAATGTCTGTCTTGAATTCAAAGCAATGTTTTAGTTAAAGTACAGTGTAATCTCTGTCGTCAACACACTGTGTGTCACACTCATGAATACATATGCAAGTCTTAATACAGCAGCTCAAGCTGGATTCCTTTGAAACGCACAGTTAATTTAAACACACTGCACTGAACATTTTCAGGGTCATAAACACTAATGTAATGTATATACATTACATGTGTGTGTGAACAGGGCCTCAAATCACAATGTAAAGATTTACATCAACACATTTCTGAGGGCTCATCGAGGATGTATTTATTCAGTTTTAGAGCCTCAGACTGTTTAGCCTCAAATCTTTTAGGATGCAACCTCCAAACTTCAGAGAGGAATTGATTACGAGAGGATGGTGGTGGTTCGGGTCCACACTGCGAGCTGCTGCTTAGTTTTGTTTGTTTACCGCCACAGAATTATTGATGAGGAAAGTTTGTGTTGCAGTGGTTTAGACAGGGGTTCTGATTGAATCCAGTCTGCTCCTCTGCTTGTGACCCCAGGCTGACAGAAGGGCTTCTAATTCCCTCGCGGACACAAATGCCCTCGATGCACCTCCTGCTGATGGGATCAGTGCTGCAGTGCTGTCTTATTAATAACATACACAAGCTGGGCCTTTAGGGTGACTGGCCATCCGTTATTGCTTCTAACCTTCAGTGCCCCAAATAATTAGCTATAAACAATCCGGTACTTTGGGACACACGTATTGGCGGCACACGGAGCAGAACTGTGACAAAAACAAGGATGCAATTGTCTCCAACAAGAAGGCAACTGGCCGTGGGTGTTTTTGGAATACCCTGCTGAAAAGACCTCTTTAGGCAGTATAAACGTGCTGTTCTTTTTGGTGATACAGCCTTGTTCACGCTGGTTAGTGATGGTCTGGTGCTATTCTTTTGGGTGAACCATTAGCACAATTTAATTGGTAAGGAAAAATATTTATTTTTATTTTTATTTGTTTCTTCCTGCAGTAACGTAGGTTACAGGTTGATCTTGATAATTGTATTAAGTTTAAATGCATTACTATCTATGTAAAATCTATGATCTATGTAAAAATGTCAAAATGAAAGATGATTATTTACTTTATCTCATTATTTTGTGCCATGCAACAGACAAGGTACAAAGTATGTTACTTCCTGGCTTTTACCAAATCATGTGAGTGGGCGGGGCTAGGGTGCGGCTACAAAATGCCAAGATGCCAAATGTAGGTTGTATGTCAAGTTGAATGCAAAATATCCATTAATAATTACAAAACCAAATATTTTACTGCAATACAACAGATAATGTTTAAAATACAGCATTGTTGTGTGATTTTGTATGGATGTGTGTTGTTGGAATAACTGTGTGTTGTATAAACACACGGGGGTCTGTTGTGTCTTTTCGGTGCGTAATCAATATGATTTAAACTGGAGTACATGCCCGGTCCTTTCTCAAGTCACTCTCAATCAATTTCCTCATCAATTAAATTGTCTTGGGCTCGTGTCAGGTTTGTTTTGTGTCTGTCAGGTTCATTAGAACAGCATTTCATGTGTTGTTCCTCAGACAGCAGTACTGTCAACCCTGATGCTTTGTAACAGGGTTCAGTTTACAAAGAAAGACAGTTTCAGGTTGTAAAAACAGTTCTCAAACGTTTCCATTAAGTAACAAAAATGTTATTTTGTTATTTACGTTCTAGACATTTTTACACGTTTTGCTTTGGACATGATTGCTTGGTTACAAGAACCTTTTTAATTCTGTAACGTTTTTAGAACATTCCATTAACAATTTAAGATTGATGTTTTGATATATGTTAAAAAGCATTATAGTAATGTTACTGTAAGGATGTTTTTTGCTAACTTTAGAGCATGTTCGCCACAGTCAGCTGGTCCACGGTAACACACTCGTGTGGTGATGGATCTTGCTACTGAAAGTGAACTTTTAACACAGGTTACAAACAAACCTAAGGCACGAGAGGGTCACAGAGTTCCCGTGAATTGTCTGGTGGGGTCAACAGAGCATCAGTGGGGTAATCAGTATTGACATAAACATCATTCTTTTATCAGCGTTTATAGCAGTGCACTTAAAGCTTTTGTCTCTTTATCCTTCAGCTTTGTTTTGTCCTCAAAGACTGTTAGCATCCCACTCTCCTCATCAACTTCTGACCTTTGACCTGAATCACTTCACCAAGGAGTTGCACTTTATAAACAGACGGCCCGCTAAAAGCGCACCGTGTGGAATGTTTGACGGGCACATTTTTGCAAGCACATCACCTCAGTCCTGCTTTTATGCTGACACGCATCCTTGTCCATCAACTCATTGTAGCTCGAAAAAGCAGTTTCTTCACCTCCTGAACATTTTCGCTTTAGGTAACTTCTGCTGCACCGTTTCATGAAAGATTTACACTTATACCCGTACTCTCGATATCCAACTTCGTGACTCATTTCAAGCTCTTTAAAAAGGTGGAAATTACAGCGACGTCGTTTAAGATTCCTGCGTGCGTTTAATGCGTTATGCTAATGTGTTTTTTAAAAGAGTTCCAGCGCACTGTCGTTTACAGTGACATAATTTTACGGCTAATTTTTGTGGTTGGGCTGACAGCCCTCTCTTCCAGCGAGGTTTTCTCACCTCGCATATACAAAGGAACAACATTTTCTTGCATCGCCGATTTTGTCCTTTTCTCCCATTATTTCATTTCTTAAATTAACGGCTTCGAAATGATCTGTCAGAGCTGTGGCTCGCTAGTTAGCACATGAGTTGGTCTGTGGCATTTCCAGACCTTGTTCCCCCATGATTTCATGTTGTCTGTCTAATAGAAAGTCAAAAAGGGCAAAATAAGGAAATATTATCTACCAACTAACCCACAGAGCACAGTTCAGCTCTGAGAGGCTAGTCATTCCAGTCAGGCATCAAGGCAACAAAAGATATGGGTGGACTGCAGTGTTAAGACATGGCTTCCCAGCTAACAGGGAATGTTCTTAAAACGTTGGTTAATATTCTCTAAAGGTTCTCTTAAAGTTATCAAAACCGTTCTTGCAGTAACATTAATATAACTTTTTTAATTTATATATATATATATATATATATATATATATATATAAAAANAGTCAAGCATCAAGGCAACAAAAGATATGGGTGGACTGCAGTGTTAAGACATGGCTTCCCAGCTAACAGGGAATGTTCTCAAACGTTGGTTAATATTCTCTAAAGGTTCTCTTAAAGTTATCAAAACCGTTCTTGCAGTAACATTAATAGAACTTTTTTAATTTATATATATATATATATATAAATATATATATATAAACAAAAATGTTATTTAGAAATTGTTAGTGGAACAGTTTAAAAACATTACAGACTTACAAAATGTTTAATTACTATTCTTGTAACAAGCAATAATGTTAATACAGCATCTAAAAAACTAGACATTTTGAACGTTCCTAGAATGTTCAAAATAAATTTTTTAACATTTTTGTTACTTAATGGAAACGTTAAGGAAATGCTCTTACCGCCTAAAACTGTAAGCTAGGCGGTAGCTTTTGGGCCTGTCACATTGCTTCAGCTTTGGAATCTTTGGTTCAGCTCCAGACCTCTTCAGACCTGCTGAAAGTTAAACCAATGAGTCACCATCTAACATACATTGAGCTACAAAGAGATGATGTGAGCTCTGTATGTAATCTGATCATGTCAGAGAGCACAGGGGTTGATGGGTAACCCCGGGCTATCTGTGATAGACACGTACAGTATTACAGGCTGGTGGGCAACTGGAGAATTGTGCGTTACTGGATAGCGCTGGACTTTGAGGACATTATACAGGCTGACACAGGTTCAGATTGGAGGCAGGCCTGTTTAGCCGCCTGTTCATGTTGTGTCTGACCATCCACAGTTAGTAAAGCCAGGGCTGATCGTGTGCAGGCGTATGTGGCGGCTCTGTACCTGGTTTTTGTAATTGTTACTTAAGCATGTGTGTTAAATTATTGTAAAACATCAGTTAGTTATGCAGTTTTTATTTCAAATTTGTTCATTTTTAAACAATTATTGAAATTTAAAAACACACATAAATGTTTGTTAAACATTATACACCAAACATCAATTTGTTGATTTTTTGAAGCTGCTCTGGAGTAGCGTGTAACCATTCAAAAACATTCTGTTTATTTCTTCCTCAAAAACTCAAGAACTGTTTATTTTTTCCTAAAAAAAAAGTCACTTTCTAGTGACTAAAAATACTGCGCCGTTCAGGTGGTTGAAAAACGTTCTATTAAATGGCATTTTTGGTGGAAAATTGTCATAGAATGATAAGACAATATCCGTGTGACAATATACGAATTGGCAGCTGTGAAACGGTCACTTTTAATCCAGGTTTTCTCAGTTGATGCTGCTAGACGTAAATGCTAGATGGAGCTCTGTGATCTGCTGGCCACATTCAGTCTGAGGACAAACACAGCCCATCACCACTGACTGTGTTGAATCACACTTGTACATCACATGCACAGGACCCCCTCTGAACAGCTCTTATTGGATCCTCAGGAGGTGATCAGTAGACTGTAATTGGTGAGTTTAATGTACGGTACTTGTTTTCTTCATTAGCATCTCTTCATGACCCTCAGTCAAGCTGCAAATGAACAAATCCTGCAGGACCACAATGCATTGTGGGGCAAGTTTACTAAACGGTAGCGTTAACAATTCTATCTTTGTTTTTTGGCATAAAAACCTGTTACGTTTACAGTGAGTATTTCAATCTAAAGTCTTTAAGTCTTTCTTAAGCCATAAATTAGGTTTATTATGGACTGCATCTCACTCAGTAAATGTAATGTTTGGCTGATGCAGTGAACGTCGTGCTGTTGCCATGCGCAGGAAGCAGGTGGTTAATTTTGTATAAATTTTCTGTTGGTAATGGCAGCAGTTATTCATCAAATATGAAACATTATAACCAGGCAAATACTATAAACAGACATGTGGCGTGGATGCTTTTGGCATTTTCAAGAGCTGATTCAGTGTCTGGATCGCAGTATGTTAGATCCTGGAAGTCTGGTACATCTTCCAGAACCTGGCACTCGGAGCTGATCCAATAGATCGGAAATTGCGCCGTGCAGATTACGCTCAGCACAGATTTTCCGGGCACGTTTGCTCTGTTAACTGGTTCGCATAATTCCCTTATTGAATCGAGCACCTAAAGCAGACTGTGTGTGCAAATAAGTGGCAATCACAGTGGGTGCGTTTTTTTCGTAATGAATTCCCCCCCGTACCTCTTGCTTGGAGCCGGTCACAGACTACCCAAACCGTGCCGATAAACACGATAAGCGCCTTTTTGCATTCAGTCACAATTGCAGTTTGAAATTAAATGCTGGCACTTGCAATCAAGCTGTGCTTTTAATGGAGTTTGTGCTACTCTGAGCACTATTGAGGTTTTGCTCTTTCCAGGGTCTTTGAAGAGGCACTTCAGGGATGAAATGGCCTAGCTGATCACAAGCAGCATCGCTTCAATGCTCTCCTCAACTTGATGATTGCTCTCTCACTCCGCCAGACATCGGTAGACCAATTGGCCCTGGCCAAATGGAACTGTCTCGCAGTTCTGACAAATGTTTGTATTGTATGTGTTTCTGTGCACATGCGACTTCAACCAACACTCGGTCAAAACTCTTGTTAAAAAACACGTTCAAAACTTGGTTGGAGTGATCAAGCTGTCACGTAAAGCTTTGAACTTTGCCCTTGTTGCAGCCTAATTTTGTTGTGCGCGTGCTGACGCGGAGCTTTGGCGCATTGTTGCTAATGTAGCGCTATACTCCTACACATCCAGAAGCTCAGGAACTCAAACAAGCCCTCAAAACACCTACCTACACACTCAGCGGTTGTTTCACTCTAGAATTGCAGATGAGTGTGAAATTGCATAGTTTGAGACGCCAACCTGCCCCAAAGGCAAGAAAACTCTTCCTGATATGACCTTTATCCCTGAATGGAGCTCTGATACGTTATGAGATACATTCCTTTAAACCTGTAAAAATGTTTTTCTAACATTTCCATTTATGTAACAAAAACATTCAAAATGTTTATTTGCAAGTTCTTGGAACATTTAAAGTAAAAGTTTTTTATTTTTTTAAGACGTAAATATTATTATTGCTTGGTTATAAGAACATTATTTACTTAACATTTTTAAAACGGTAAACTAAAACATAAGAATTACGTTTTCAATATATAATGTTAAAACGTTCCACTAACGTTACTCCAAGAATGTTTTCTAAAAACTTTTAGAGGACGTTAGGCGACATTCTGAGAACATTTCTTATCATCTTTTAGGTGTATTTTCAGTTAGCAAACCGCATTCTAGCGGACAGCCTTGCGGCATTTTACCGTAAACGCTCATGCGTGAGATGAACGACATCAGTGCGATTGCTGTGACCTCACCCTCATACAAAAGGGTCATTTATGAAGCTTTTTCCATTTTGCTCTGAATTCAGTAATTCCTCCATTTACCGCACAGACCTCTGTAGCACCCCCATTGCCCTGCCTTCAGGGCCCCCTTTGTCCTTCCATTGGCCCTGGTAGGGCACATTGGAGGAGGCATTAAAGAGATTTGGTGTGACTCAGCCTTTGAAGAATTAGACACGCTCATTGTAGCCCTGACCGACCTGAGTCCAGATCTGGGGCACAGGGTGAGTAAGGTTGCAATGTTAGGAGTCTTGCCTTTTTAAAGATGTCCCTGTGTTGCCTTTTAGTAATATGTTACTGGGCCCACCGAGACTCTGAGAAGGTTTTTGTACTTTCACAATTCTTTATTGATTATTCAAGCTGTGAAAAGTATTTTTCTTTAAATT
The DNA here is from genome assembly GCA_036877575.1 of Botia almorhae. Classification (NCBI taxonomy): domain Eukaryota; kingdom Metazoa; phylum Chordata; class Actinopteri; order Cypriniformes; family Botiidae; genus Botia; species Botia almorhae. The sequence continues at coordinate 26,091 of JAZGTJ010002109.1, forward strand.
GGACCGTAGAAGAATTGTTCACCCAAAAATAATTTTTTTATTATTTACTCATCCACATGTTGCTTCAAACCGATATTACTTTTTCTTTCATGGAGCACAAAGGCAGAAACTCTGAGCACTGTGCTGCCTGTTTTTGTCCCCGCAGTTACAATGAATAGGGACCAAATTATTCTCCTGTGTTAAATTTCTCAATGGATCAATATGGCTTTCAGAAGTGCACAACTAGTGCACAACTATCATGTAGCTCAAGTGGATGAGCAACACAGAGCACTCATTAAAGGTATAGCTTGTATGTATGAATATACGTCATGTATGCATTTAATGTAATGGATGTATTTAATGAAAAAGTATGTCAAGGCACTCCTTATGATGCTGTAACCTTCTTGTTACACCTCAAACCGTCAGTCACTGTTCACTGTAAATACACGTACTAAAGCGACAGTTTTTTAGAATTGATCTTTTCTCTTAGAGGTAATGAATGACGAGAGGGTGTGCGAATGATAGCTAATGTTTTGGGTGAGGTGTTCTTGCAAACGATGAAGAGAAAATGACAAGTGTGAAACGCTGACAATTGTGTTTGTCTTCCAAGAAACTCGTTTAATTTGGAGACAATGAGCTGCGGCGTTCCATTTGCATCGTGGATGTCTTCTTGTGTTTTCAGGCTAATTGGGAAACAGGTGTTTCTTAACCCTCCACTGCAAATGAGACCTCCCACAATCTGAGTTGGAGAGCTTCTAAATAGCTTTGCGCTCTACTGGTCCTCATCAGCATTCCTGCGGTGCCGAAGCTAATGACAAGGTTACCTCGGCATAATGTGCCATCTAGATGACTGATTTCTCATACATTTGGTATTTATGAGGACTTATGAGTGCATGCAAGATGCTAAACCTGGAGAATATTATGAGTGGTAATCAACACTGCCTGGACTTGCAGAAGTGAGTCGTGGAAACATTCTCCCCAGATCTAAATTACTGTTAAAACTTAGATTTTTCTTTTTGTTGTAAATACATCAATACATATATATAAAAAAATGTTTACTTGAAGCAATGTAGCTGCTAGAGATTTTGCTAAGCTTTTTATCCAATGGTACGTATATTCAGAATAAACATGGAGGAATGTTAAAAATATAGACTGTAGACAGCAATGTAATCATTTAGATGTGGTTGTCTATTAAAGGTGAGGTAGGCAATTCGGGAGAGGCTAAGCTAGCAATATAGCTAATAGCAAGCTGGCTTGGAAAGCATAAGATCCTGCCCTCCCTCTAGAGTGCTCTCCAAAGCCACGCCTCCTCCAAAACATGAATGCATACATAGGTTCACAGGCAAGACATCCTATCATTGCAATAGGACTGAGTGCAATGATTGGACAAACATTTTATGGTCCTGCACCTTCCATAGAAGATATTTATATAATATATTTATATATATATACTGATTGTTATCAGGATGTGAAGAGATTTCAACCAGCATAAAAAAAATATTTGTTAATAATAGAAATCCTGCTTTAATACATAATTCAACTGGTGTTTAGTCACAGGTGTTTGTTTTGCTGCTATTCACAGTAAAATAGCTTCAAACGTGGATTAGACAATAACAATTCTGAGTTCAGATTTTCCATTTCATAATATTAATCTTCCAGTTTTGAGTTTCAGAATGTGATGCCAGACTTATTTCTTTGTATGAGTAATCCTTTGTTTCTGTCCTTTGTTGATTTACAATTACTCACACAGTGATGTAAGATTTTGGCTTTCTTGGTTAACTTTAGTTTACAGGGTTGGTTATTGAAAAGCTATCGCAGTTTTGAAGACATGTGGAACGCGTCGTGATTACATTGTGGAAAGTAGCATGCTGGGAGACGAGGTCTCAGCGCAGCGGCAGGTGACGTTTACAGCTGCAGGAGTCATGTGACCCGCAGCCAGAGAAATCAACACAGCTGGCTGTCCAGCAGTCTGTGGAATGAGAAAACTCTCCTGCAAGTGTGACTTTTGGAACAATCGATTTGTCTATTGGATATGGTTTTTGGAAATATATCACCCAACTAACCAAGGTTTATGACCTGTTTTCAGGCCAAAAGGTAACAAAATATGAACTGTACACCAGAAGAATTTAGAGAACATTCTGAGAACGTTTCCTGTTAGCCAGAATGATGCCATGTGTGGGTAAAACAGTTTAAGCAAGCAGTTGTGTTCTGTTCAGCTGTGTTTGAACTGTGAATGCCTTCTGTGAGAGACTCTGTGCTCTGTCTGTGCTGTCTCGTTCTTGTGGTGCTTTTTCTAGATTCAGGTGAAACTCTGTAAGCTTGAATTGCTCCAATGGTAGAAAAATTCCTTATTACAGAAAATTACACACAGGTCGACATGATTAATTGCGTTAAAACCTTTACACAATTAATCACACTAAATTAACGTGTTAAATTGGCAGCATCTGTTTTATATACTGGATCTGTGGTTTACTTGAGCATTTGGCAGCCACTTTTATACAAAGCAAATTACAGTGTAATTAGGTGTTTGAGTCCCTATAAATCGAACCCTTGACCTTGACATTATTAGCGCAACGCTCTACCAGTTACGCTACCAAAATACTTTATAGTGTTGATTATGTTTTTCTAAGAACTGGCCTGGAGAATCTCAAAACTGCAGCTTTGTGTTTCTTTCTAAGATGGTCTGTGTTCATCTCAGTCGTGATAGGCAGCCCGAGAGGTACAACTGCAGTCGAGGTCTTACAATCTGCTCACATCCAGACACCTTAGTGTGATTTCCCCTCGCCGACAGATCTTGATGCCCCTGTCTGACATCACTCTCAATTGATGATGTGTTAAATAAAGAAGCATAGCTCATTACGAGAGGTTTTGTTTGCTCTGCGGCTACACTTGTTTCCTTGTCTGCGGGGAGGGGTGATGGGGGTTGCTTTATCACATGAGGTGGCGAGCAGACCTGTGTCGTCTTCCGTGATTGTCCTGCAGCGTTAATGACTTGTTCATTAGCCAGTTCTGTTGCCATGGAAACACACAAGAAGCTTGGGTAAGAGTGGGAAGGCTGCCGGGCACATCTTATCACGCCCGATCGGAATACCATTGACAGACACACTGCGTTTACATTCATTAATTTGATGTTCCTCAAACCAAGTGCATACAATCCACAGACAACTGACCGTCCACTCTGACCGTCCACTCAGACCGTCCACTGACCCCGTGATACCGCAAAGTGTCGCCGATGGCCATTTTATTTTCCCACGCTCTAAAACAGCCAGAATACAGCCAGACATAAAGTGCAATAAGCCATTTCATGAGTATCCCGTAGGGAAGGAGTCTTGAGTGGTTTTCTTGGCTTGATTCTTTTCTTGCCACTTTGGTGAGCGCGCTGGTGCCAACTCTGTTCCAAAGCCTGTTGAGAAGTGCCACCAGCTGTTTTGCCTTAATTTGTTAGTGTGGGCGGCATCTGCGTACGGACATGTCTGTGTAGATCTTTAATGCCTTTGCTATTTGGGATTGGGAGTCATTAGCTCACAGCTGTCAGCTCCCGGTTGGAAAGCAAGTTCCTATCGACTGCTTTTGAACTTCACGTGCGTGTGCGTGATGTTTGTGTGGCTTGGCTTTTTGTGTGTTGATCTTTCTCAGACTTGTCTCTTGAGTCGAGTACAGCTGGTCCAAAATGATCTCTTTCCTATCAATTCCCAGTTCAATCTAAAGCGGAAGGGCAACATAAGGGCACTTTTTATGAATGTCTGACTACAAGAAATCATATTTGGCCCAATTAAAGCATGAAAAGAGTTTGTGTTGTTGTTTTCTGTAACTTTTGCATTCTTAAGCATTATTGCATTATTGCGTTATACTTTTTCTGATGCAAAGGGAGATTTCATGACACATGCTCTGCGGAAACTTCCCCAGCCTGCACAAGTCGATGTGAATTACATTTTGTGGCGGCATTTTTCATCTACCGAGTGTGTAATGTGTACTTGGAATAGCAAACAGTTGACTTCATAGCAATTTAGTTGCCGGGTTGATTTGCCTAATTAGTTACCCACTGTTGCAGGAGGGATAATTGAGTAGGCATCGTGATAATTTGCAACATAACCAAGCTAATAATTTGTTATTGATTGACCCATTTAATGGAGAAACTGAAAATTAGCCCCCGGCGTGCCTCAGTGAATTTCATGAATTCAGTTGTGTTTATAAAAGCACTTTAATGTGGTTACATGTCACAGTGTTAATTCAGACTCTGTGTGGAGTTTGATGATATACTGTCTGTTTCTCTGTGGCTCCGGAAATCATGTAAAACCGTGAAACAGCTTTAGTGTGGAAGGTGCACAAGGTTTAATGGAAGTTGTGTGGCAATATATACAATACAATGTTCCTGAAGTGACAACCCAGCTAACAATTTTGGGTTGCAAGAACGTTTCCCTAACGTTTCCATTAAGTAACAAAAGTGTTCTATGAATGTTCAAAACATTCACTTTATCAGACGTTGTATTAACATTATTATTATATGTTATATATATATATATATATATATATATGAAGGTTACTGCAAGAACATTTTTTAAAAACATCCAGAGAACATTGGCCAACATTTTGAGAATGTTCCCTGTTCACTGGAAACTGCATGGAAATGCAAAAATGAATCCCCTAAATGATCTTTCCTGAAATATGACAGCTGACAGTGAAAATCATCGTTGACATTGGAATGCTTTGGTGTCTTGCAGCTGCAAATGAGAAATATATGCCAACAATTGAACCCGTTTAACCCGTACAGTAAATAACCGTACAGGAAGCACTTACTGTAGAAGTAGAGTGACTACCGCAATCAGCTGCAGTGTGTGTGTAACCCTTGTCTGTTTTGCAGACATATGTTATTTAAAGCAGTAGAAGTGGTCTGAACCAATTGCATAAGTTAAAAATCTTAAAGTAGAGAATGTATGTGATGCACTTAGACTTTAAAATGATCATTAATTATATAATAGTATAGCATACACTGTTAATAGTATAACAGTAAAACAGCTGGTATTTCCAGAATAAATAAATACAGGGTTTATGGTCACCATGAGACCCAGTTTAGTACAAATAAGGCTTTTATTTCTTGTGCAGCTGATCTGTTCGAGAATGTTTAGCAGGTATGTTTGTATGTTTGTAATGTTGACTATATGGCCCTATGCTTGTTTGGTTTAATGTTATTTGAATCAGACACGATGTTTAGAGAAATGAAGCATATTCTTGCTAATGGGTTCCTAAAGGACACTAGGTTCCGGTGTGTTATCAGAACGTGGGCGTCCAATTAAAGCTCTGTCTCCTAGGTCCACAGAATTGCTCACTGTAGACCATCGACTGCTCAGAGCTCTGTGTGATGTGACGTGTGAGTCGAGCGTCAGGCAAACGTGGCGAGTGAGAAAAGCGACAGACAGCAGAGAGCGATGATTAAGCTAACTGCAGCGTGTTGTAATATGACTGCAGTGGGACGGCTCTGAATAAAGACAAGACAGAGATGTCATGCCTCCCTCACCTCTAATAAGATCAGTCGTGATATTAAAACTACTCCGCAGCTGACGGAGAGGAAAGTGCTCCGGTGCTGAAGGGGGTTTTATGCTGATCAGCCCAAGCCACCAGTTATTCCAGGAACTTTTGACAACGTCACCTCCACCCTCGTTTCCGGCTGAAGTCATCTCAATTACTGCATGTGCATATTGACGGATGTATTCTACCAATATTAAATCACCAGAAAGTTCTCGCTTTATACTTTCCAAATATTTCCTTTCATTTCAAGAGCCCTTCCTAAAACGTTTGTCCGAGTACCCAACAGGGAACATTCTCAGAACATTCTCTCAAAGTTATCAAAAATGTTCTTGCAGTAACATTAGTAGATTTTTTTTCATAAATATAATGTTATTCTTAAGTTGTTGGTATAACGTTTTAAAAATGTTACAGAATTTAAAAAAAGGTTTAAATAACGTTCTTAATTAATTAACCGATTAATACAGTGTCTAAAACACTGGATGTTTTAAATGTTCCTAGAACATTCAAAATAACAATTTTAACATTTTATTAGCTATTGGAAATGTTCATACAACCTAAAACTGTTAGCTGGGTTCGCTTTCGACCGAACTACTTTTACATGACATTGATATCGTTTCTCCAAAACAGTCGTAATTTAGTTTTTCTGTGATTATTTAAATCCCCTCTCTCTTATTCTGTGTTGTAAGCTGATGTGACGAGTCAGTTTTCTGATGACAAGTGATTTGCACTATATTCAGTGTTTAATATGCTGTTATGTGGAGTAAGATCTCTGATATGATTGGCTAGCTGACAGTGTTTACAGGTTGCAGGTCAGTCAGATTTTTCAGGAACAGCTGTAGTACTTTATGACAAGACCACGAAACATCCACGGCTGTGCGGCACAAACTGCTCAGGTCAGACCAAATAAAGATGTGGCTCGTTAAAAATAACATTTTTTTAACATTAGGAACTTTCCGTGAACTTGCGTTGAACTCCTTACCTGCATTAATATTAAACTGGAATAATAAAACCTTATTTTAAAATCTATCAAGAGCTTGTGGATACAACTTTTTCTGTTTTCATATTTTAGTTGCCATTTTATATGACAACCACACAGCTCTCAAGATTTTGGCATCAGCAACCGAAAGCCTGTTTTAGTCACCAGCTAGTCCAAAACTTGATTTTAAAAGATAAAAGAAAATTTCGTTGTTCGTGATATGACCCCTTTAGTCATTTTTTCTCGTCAAAAGTTCTGTGCTTTGAAAAGTTTTGTCTTTTTTCTTCTGTGTTTCATTTTTCAATCTCTCTTTATCGCAGAATCAACAAATCTTTGTTTACACGGCTGTAAAGAATGATGAAAATATTGCCAGAGCGTTTTACATAGTACAGATGTAAGAATAAATAAAACAAGATACACGAAATAGGCTTGTATGTGGACTAGTATGTAGACTTATATGTTTGTATTATCTCTCTTTCTCTCTCTCCCTCTCTCTCTCTTCCTCTCAACAGGTGCATTCTAGAGGCCCACCTTGGCAGCTAGAGGAGAGGCCGGCCTCCGTAACCATGACAGTGTTGCCACGGGACGCGACTTCCCTGGCTGTACCCGGCCTTATCCTCTGTTTCATCACTCTTCCATTTCCTGCTATACTATCCCAGAAGCCCCCTGTCCCCACAGACCCCACCCCCAGCCCTGCCCCCCACACAAGGCCAGAGTGTACGCGCCTGGAGCACCCCGTCATCTCTATTCAAGGTGAATACAGCTATCTCTCACTCCTGGTAAAATTACGGCAGTATTTTGTTCCCTCATGGGATCTGCTGTTATACTCTTGTCAGCAGTGTTGAAACTAAATTATGAGAAGTTTGTGGCTTGGCAAGTTAAACTAGTTAAAGGTGATATGTGTCATTTGATGTTAAAATAGTTATTTCAGCCTTATATGCAGAGACAGCCATAAATAAGTTTGTAACTACTACTGTAAACTGTAGCTAAGTTAGTAGCATTGATAGTATGGTCTTTTTGATGAAACTGCTTGACTAATAGATCATTGCTGATTAAGATAGCTGGTTAAGATAGCTTAGAAACCTGATTGAGACACCACCAACAAAAACACAGTATATGTTGATATGTTGAGGTTAGTGTTTTGGGGCCAGTTAAATAAACATAGCTGCTATGTTAAGACTGTGTCTTAAGACGTGGTCTGACCAGCTAGCAATTAGTTAGGGCTTAATCAGTCTTAATCAGTTATTATTTGGATTTAAGTTTTACTGGTTTACCTTTATATGTAACTGACTTTACAAATAAAGGTAAGGAAACAAACTTAAGAGCAGTCTAAGCAGTTTATGCAACCAAATGCAAGAAGCAAGATTCACCACCATTTATTTGAAACGTTTTGTTTGGGAACGTATCCTGGTGTTGTGCGATGTTGTTTTTCACTGTCCTAACATTCGACAAGCTCAGACTGTACATCTACATTTTATCACGCGCGTATCTTCCTCATGGGTCATCCACACACGTCAGGCAGTGATGGAGTGTGCTGAAGATGGCAGGCTTCGATGGAGATGCTGTACAAGAGATAAACATCTTTCATTTCTTTAAGATTTCTATCCTCCTGCACAGTAGCACACAAAGAGAACACAATGTGCAGCCGTAGCTTTGATATCACCTGGAAAATCTTGTACGCATCCAAAGGAACAAAGTTTTCACTGGAAAAACAGATTTTTATTTAGACAACCGGGTTATTAAAGCTGCAATCTGTTGCTTTCGCCTGTACCGCCGACTCTGTATAAAACTTAAAATTGCAGATTCATATACATTCCAAACGGACATTTTCCAGGAAATTGGACACGACACCTCAAATTCTAAATGATTATTATAAACTTAACATTGGGAATTGAGGTAAGGACAACCTTTTGAGCACTGATTTGTTATGTACATGCTCAAAACCTCATTTTTGTTCATTTTATCCCTAAAAAGTTACGGATTGCAGCTTTAATGAATATACGATCTGTTGATGCTTACAGTGGCCGTGGGGTGGGAATGCTGTGTATTTGTTTGGCTCTCTCAGGGACGTGATGAAGATTTTAGAAGAACGCCTCACGGGGGAAAAAGGAATGGATGACCGGAGGCTTTCTGCTATATATTAAACCTGCCTGGACATTGGACAGTCATGGCTCATATAGACATCGCCTGCGGGCAGCCCCTTTTATTGCTACTGCAAAAAAATTGGGTTGCATTTTGATTTTTCATTTTATGCCTTCTCAAACTGGCTTTTTTTCTTATAAGGGTTTTGAAATCGTTCTAGAATTCCAAACGTCTTTGTTCTCCAAGTTAGAAAACAACAGCATTGAAAAAAAAGTAAATTGTAAAGCTGGATAAGCAAAGTACAATCTTTGTTTCGTGCGCTTACCAGCAAGGTGACTATTTTGGATTTTTTTGGTGGTGTCTTGTTCTGTTTTCCGTCATTTTAGCTCTTCTAAACAAAGGCACTGTGGCATTACTTTCATGATAAGAGCCGTTGAACAATTGGCTTTGCCTCGTGAGCAAGCGCACCCAAGAGTCTCTAATTATGTTTTACTCAATGGTATTGTAGAACCATAGCACACCTTAATGCTTTCTTTTATGTTGAAGCAGTGGTGTGATAGCCTCAGAATAATGAAGGTTCCAGCTAACAAGGAGCTTTATCAGAACGTTGGCTAACATTCTCTAAAAGTTCTCTCGGAGAGTATCAAAACCACTCTTGCAGTAACATTAAATACAAACTTTTAATGGTATTTTGCCTGTTTATCAAAAATGTTATGTTGTTAGTGAATGTTTTAAAAATGTTACAAAATAAAAAAAGTCATTTTTCTAATCAAGCAATCAACCGTTTATACAATGTCTATAAAAATGGATATTTTAAACGTTCCTAGAACATTCAAAATAACAGTTGTAACGTCAGTGATTGAAGCGATAGGGAACCAGTCTTACAATCTGAAATTGTTAGCTGGGGTGTTGGCTGAACTTCAGATTAGCCTCTTTGATGGATGAAGGTTTTTAATTGGTGCTTTCTGAAAGCTGCTCAGAGGTCTGTCGGGGGCCTGAATCTCTGATCTCTGACAAGGTCCGTAGATTCACACATGCCTTTGAACCTTTCTAAAGACATTAAACCATGGAAATGATCCTCTTTTAAGATAGTTAAGCATGGTGGAACATGATCACCTTGGTGTCTCTTGTCCTTGGTGAAACTCTTCCGGAGATTAGGTTGGGGTAGGTTGAACAAACTTTAAAAGTGCTTTTATAGGTCTCACCTAAATTGTCACAATTAATTTTAATAGGGCAATTTATGTTAGAATATATCTATTACACAGAAATTAAGTTTTGCTCATGTTTCATAAATAATGTACAATGTTAGTTCCTGGCACATAATTTATTGCTATTTTAGTTTTTCAGGAATTTTCTCAGTTTTCAGGAATTTTATCTTTAACCATATTCCTCCCTCTTTCTGATCCTGAGGTTGATTTTTGCTGCTGTGTCTTTTGGTTTGTCAATGTAAACGCCCTCTTTGCATGTAAAAAGAAAAACAACATCCCAGCTTATGGCAGGTTTGCTATAAGGTCCAGTATAGTTAGCTGTGTATATTTAAGGTATAATATAGTCAGCTATAGCCCCGTTCTTCAATAACAGCCTCTTTGCAAAGCCTGCATTATATTGGGGCATATTCCTTTCCTACTGAAATGCACAAACAGTTAAAGTCAGATTAAAATATTCAGGAATCTTTCCCCATATCTAACTATTATCACTATATGCCAGCTGGAATAAATAACTGGAATAATCTCCATGTGTAAATGCGGTCATATGTGAAGCATAATGTTCCTGTAGCTTAGCTGGTAGATCCGTGTTAGCAAAGCAAAGCTCATGGGTTCTAGTCCTGGGAAACACAAATACTGATTAAATGTATAACTTGAATGCAATGTAAGTCACTTTTACTAAAAGTGTCTAAATGTCAGTGTATTATTTTACCTGAAGTTTTCTGTTCTGATATCTTTACACAGTTTTTATTAAAATATTATATACTGAAATATTTAAGGAAATAATGTTTTAATGATGCTACCAGAAACTCTGTTACAGAACTGTTAGTCTTTGGTTATATAAAACCATACGCAAAACAACTTGATACTTATTTTTCTTCAGAGAAAATCTGTATTTTTCCTCGCTGATTACACGACAATCACATCTAAAATCATGGCAAGCGTATCTGTAAACCAGCAGCAGCAATAACATGCAGGTACTACACGGAATTTCAGATGAGTTCAGATATCAGGGACGCTGTGTGGATGGATTTGTGTGTGTACATGTTTCTTTATGACTAAACCTGTGTAATCACACCTGCATTCCATGTCTATCTACAAAGATATCAACATATCACCGCCAGCACATTATTCCAGGCTTCTGGACCCCACACCCAGCTAACAATACCAGGTTGTAAGAACGTTTCCCTGACGTTTTCATTAGGTAGCAAAAATGCTAAAAATCTTATTTGAAATGTTCTAATAACGTTATTAAAGTTATAAGAATGTTATTCAAACTTTTTTTAATGCTGTTACATTTTTAAAGTGTTCCACTAACTACTTAAGAATAACTTTTTTGATATATATGGTATATACCATAAAAAATTGTACTAATGTTGCTGCAAGAACTTTTGATAACTACTTTCAGAGAATGTTAGCCAACACTCTAAGAACGTTCCCGGATATCCCTTATATAAACATTGTTAAATAAAACTTCACTAGGCATATAGGTTCTGAAAACAGCCTGATTTATAAGCTAATGTTGGGTATGGTGTGTCCTTGGATGTCCAATGCCAAGAACCAAAGGCGAAGATAGAGCTGTTAAGATAGAATTACAGTAATCTGTCCCAAGAGGTGCGCTGCCACAGGGCCATTGTCTACATCTATTCACCCTGTCGTTGTAATTGGTTTAAATTGTTTGTCTCGTCTGTAGAACATGTTCAGAAACCAATCTCTTGTGGGTAATAGACTTGTTGTTTAACCACCTTCGCTTTTTAAAGGGACCTTGAGGGGGAAAAAGAACGTTTCTTTACTTTGCGCCCTTATGCTGTTTCACGATACCTAATTGGTCCGTAATAAAATAGGTACCAATCTGAACGGTTCTGTCACTTTGCTGGACCGTCCGTCCCCACCAAGGTACAAAAGTACTGCATGTGGTTGCTGTTCGCTTAGCCTCAAAGGAATCTAACCTTGGGGTTCAATTGGAACACGAGGTTTACGTTTGCTGACTGTGAATGAAATGAAACTCGGTAAGTGGTTGGAACAGATCAGCAGCAGACAGAACCCGCGTCACACTTCTGCTTGCCCTTTCCCATCCATTGTAGACACTGACGTGCTACGCTTGAATGGGCGTCTGAAATTGCCAGTGAATGTTTCTCTCATTGGCTTTGTGAAAGGTCCTCTTTCAGACCTTTGCCTGGCCGAACTGGCCCTCGATTTATGGCCTTATCCCCCCAATGCCCTTCACCGAGTTCATCCGCTCCTGTTGTGCCGTGGCATTTCTTGGGAGCGCTCATTGTCTTCCTATTTCTGTAATCAGAGCGCAGTCCCCGTAAGAGGATTTAAATTTCCGTGCCGCTCTCCACTCACGCAGCAACCGGCAGTTCCCTCAGGATGAGACAGCATGGAAATCACGCAGCAGGGGTGAGGAAGGAGACCAGAAGACAAAACAAAAGCAAAATCGGACCGTTCGCAGATAAGCTGCAGTCTGCATCTTCTGATAAGAGTCTCAGAGCTCTGATGAGAGATGGGCCGGTCGTCAGAGTGGAGAGATGGAAAATAACACACAGAGATGGCTGTGTATCTCATGCTGTGGTGACTGTGTGTGTCTTTCTCTACTGTGCTTTGTGGTCATATCTGGATTATTACCAGAAGGTGACATTACCTGAGGAGTGTGAGGTTCTCAGAATGTTGGCTAACATTCTTTAAAAGTTCTCTCAAAGTTCTCTCAAAGTAATGTTAGTGGAACATTTTTAACCTTATATATCATATATCCAAAATGTTATTCAGTTGTTAGTGAAACATTTTAAAAACATTACAGAATTAAAGAAAACATGAATAATGTTTATTTAACCAAGAAATAACATTAATACAATGTCTGGACAGCTGGACATTTTAAACGTTTATAGAACTTTATAAATAAAACCATTTTAACGTATTTGTTGCTTAATGGAAACGTTCTTACAACCTTAAATTGATCAAATTAGAAATGACTTTGGGAGCAATTGCTACTCATATGGTATTGCATTGGTTTCACCTTGTTGCCTTAGAAAAGACAGCTTGTTTATACCTTACACTTGTACTGCATACAAATATATTGGCCTGTCTCGTTTACTGCCTGACCACATCCAAACTTCTTTAGATATTGTAGCTTAATTGTTCTTAGTACTATTAAATGATAAGCTTAAACCAATTTATTCACCATTAACGTTTAAACGACAGACACTGTATGGTTTGCTTTCTTTATAATAAAAAAATTATGGGTCGCCGATTAAAAAGACTAAAACGAGGACAGTGTTAATAACTAATTTTCTACATCACTGCTGAATTAATGGCTTCTCATTTGTTATAGTGTTTGATTCTCATCTAAATAATTGCAGTCACGTGATTTTGCTTTATTAAACACAAACATTATTATTGCACATAAACATTTATTCACGAGATAGAAAATGATCCAGAAATGTGTGTTCGGTAAATATTTTGCCTGTTTGATTTAGTTTTTATAATGATGTAAATGTGCTCTGAGCTCCGTTACAACACATTTTACTCTGTTTTTTAAACCCACATTTTTAAACCCACATTCTTCTAGATATGAAAAAATGTCTGCAGATTCCATCTAGACCTGCTGTGTTACATACAATGAATTACTGACGTTATTTATAGTCTAACGATAGCAATATTTGTAATACCCGCGTCATGGCCAAAACTGGCCATTTTGTCTTTCTCTCTGAATGTAGCGTAAATACGCAGCCTGTTTCAAATCTGTTAGGATGAAAAACGAATGGTTTGTGTCCTCTGCAGCATTTAAGATGCTCACTGTTAAACGTGTTCTGGTTCTTCAGATCTGGTGGCTAACACATGAATCTTTCCCTCTGTGTGTTTGGAGAGGAACTGCTATAATCGTCCATCAACTCTCTGGACTGGTCCCCGTTTTTTTATTGTATATGGACTGCTGGGCAGCAGGCATTGCTTGATGATGTGTGGAAGCTGTCCATGCATATAAAACCACAGTTTATATAAACTCACCGAAGCTTAAAAGCCCTCCAGAACGTGTTCATGGACACAGGGTGTGTAAGGCTGGAGGCTTTTATACTGTGTGTGATGTCAAACTCTATATATATTATTATATATACAGTATATTATATAGTATATAAACAGCTAACCTTACACACACACTATAAACCCAGTATACAAACATCTAGCCTTACACACACTCTATACACACAGTATACAAACATCTAACCTTACACACACTCTGTTTAGGAGAGTATATACTGTATGTGTGTGTGTGTGTTTAAAGTATTTTGCCCTGCAGGACATACAGCTCAACAGCAAGAGTGTGTTTGTTTGCATCAGCTTTTTCTTTCTCTACATGACTTTGGTGTAATACAAACTCCTGTGTGCGGTATTAGACATCGCTGTTTTTCTGCTCGGTGTACATAATGCACAGCAGTGTGATCAGGTGACTCCGAGGTTATTATGACAGTCATCCAGCCTGTAGAATCCCGGCTGTATTCTGTTAGCGCATCTCTCTTCTGCTCTGTTTATGAAGCATTCACACTCCTCCAGGCAGCTTGATTGGTCGAATATCACAGATCCCACAGGAAGCACAGCTCACATTTCACTGAAGGCTTGTTTCAGCTTTTTCTAGAAGAATACGCAGCGCAGACAACCATGCAATGATATGTGGTTATGTCAGTGTTGTCACAATGTAATTTTGTTCCTGTAGCTCAGTTGGTAGAGCATTGCGTTCGCAGCGCAAGGGTTGTGGGTTCGATTCCCAGGGGAGCACATAAACTGACAAAATGTAAAACTTAAATGTACTGTAAGTCACTTTGGATAAAAGCGTCTGTCAAATGCATAAATGTAGTGTAAATGTTATTGTTCTGTGGCTCCAGGCTGATTAGTCACATGACGTTTAAGGCTCAGATGATTGGCTCAACACCAAATAATACATCCAACATGACATGCCACGAAACACCTGTTAAACAAACTACTTTGATCTGTCTTTGCAGTTTAGCTCCAACTTGCCTCTAATCTGCATAGTAAGAGCCTGATTAGCTGGTTCAGGTGTGTTTGTTGAGGTTGGAGCTAAACTCTGAAGGACTCCAGCCCTTCAGGATCAGGATTGGACACGCTTGTTCTATTGACCGTGTTGTAATGAGAGTTTGTGATTTAATATTGTTTACTATTTATACAAATGTATTACTAACTAGATTTAAATGAGATTAGAATTATAAAACGAGTGTAAATTCAATCATCACAAGTCTACGCGTAAGTGTAAAAATCGAATGACACAATATTAGGAGGAATACTGGAACAGGAACTTTTCTATTATATTACAGTGTGTGCGCTGTCTCACTTTTGACCTACAGTAACAGATCGATAAACTTCCAGAAGCTTCACGCTTTTGCTCTGATTTATATATAAAGAGTAAAAGCACCTCCTTGTCCTCCTCTTTCCTCATTCTCATTAATCACTGTCTGTCAGGCAGCGTTCCTTTCAGAACTGCACAATGTACTACATCCAATGAGATTTTCTATTTGTCTGTATGAACGGGGTCTCTTAGAAACATCAAAGGCCATAATCACGTAGGAGACAAATGCTGAGGGTGTTTTGTACCTTGGGAATGAGGTAGTTTTGTAGTACAGATTGTGTCTGTAGACTTGACTTTATTTTTCTATGAAGAATGCCTGTTACAACCATATGGTCTCCACTGCATTGATTTAGTGGCCTGGTGAGGCTTTTCCCCCGTTTTCCTGGTTATTTGCTCGTGAATTGCGTGCAGACTCTATACATTCATGAGATCCGTGTTCCCATGTGAATGAGCGATTGTTTAGGGTGACCTCAGCATCTGGATGACTCCATCTCCCAGATGTGAACCGCATGAAGTGGTATTTACAAATAGCTTGTTAATGGAAACCAGTGTCACTCCGGTTTTGACCTGCGCTGTGAGAACGCAGCAGCTGTGTTTGCATGTCCTTGTGCGCACCTGTAGGCAGCGCAACAGAAGTGGTTTGGGGGAAAAATATTTTGTTTAGGACTTTGGGAAGCAAGTTTATTGTGCAACCCAAGACTATCCATTTTGTCGCAAATGTTAAGTGCTTTTCTTACTTCTTGGGTAGTTAAAACTGTAATATGATCATTGTATAAAAATGAAATGATGTAATGAACCAATTTCCCAATTTTAGACATATTCAGAGAACTGCTGAGAGATTCCATTTTGTATGAAGAGATAACACATCTTTTTTTATTGGTTTCCTCTTACAGTGAAATCCCATTTACTAAGCCACATTAGGGTCACCAGTGGATCAAGTGGTTTTTATTTTACATAATACCCTTTCTGCCTCATGTAATTCCCATTTCAGAAGGCCCAGTGGGGGCTGAGAGTATCTGCCAGGACAAATTGTTTTGATTTCTGAAACGTTGTATCAAACAGCGCTTTTATGTTCTGAGATTCCTTGGTAAGCCGAGTTTTGACTAAGTGTCATGTTGAATTAGGATCAGCAGCACTGAAAAGGCCCAGCTAGCTTTGTGTCTAACTGCTTCCCTGGCTTTCCTCACATGTTCTTGAGAACTTATGATAGGAACCTCCAATTCGTTTCCAGGTTTTCTCTGTGGTGAAACTCTACGTTTAATCCTTAAATTAGACTAAACTTTGGGAACTTCTGAGGTTTCACAATTGCTTAATGGAAGTCAAATATTCTACTGTATCACCATGTTTTCTGTCTTCTCTGTTCCAGCATTAAATCCACTGATCTCCACCTTCGCCCACCCTGGTGTAAGAGATTACTCCCAGCTAACACTGGACCTCACGAGGAATGAGCTTATAGTGGGAGCGAGGTAAAACTTATGGATTTCTCCTGTGCACATTAATATCTTATATTATTAGGCCAAAGCTACGAGTGATACAGTATGTGATCAATACACAAGCACAGCTGCTTTGTGCTGTGTTGGGTTTTGCACAAACCTACCAGCTTGATGTCATTAAAGCAAAAGGAGGAAATTGTGAACTTTGTCTACTTTTCATTTAAAACGGTAATAAACAAGAAAGGTGACAATCGCATGTTTAGACTTTTGAACACTAGCGTGTGTTTATTGACATTTTTCATCATACGTATCAGGAAATACTTTTGATGTTGCATCTCAAGTGGTTTGGATGACCTAAATCTTATATTAATGATGATCTAGTAATCTTCTGCAATCTCTTTCTCTTTTCTCTGCAGAAACTACCTCTTCAGATTGAATCTAAATAACATTTCATTAATTCAGGTAAGATGACCTGCTGTGTCTATTAAAGGTCACAGCGTCTCAGCTGCACTAACAGTAAACATTTGAACACACTTTACAAAATTTATTTATATTCTCATGGTTTTACGAATCTTCTGACGTAATGGCGTACATTTAAATGCATGGAATGAGTTATTTACAGTTTTACAAACAAACTTTACAAAAGCTATACTCTCTGTCGCCATCTCTGTTTGGAGAAAATATTGCAGGGTTACTTTACGTACTTTTCTGAACAAATGATGAAATAAAATGCAGCCAAACTGACATTTCCTGGAAAATCGGACCTGACGGCTCAAATTATAAATAATTATTTTAAACCTACCGTTGGGAATCGAGGTGAATCTGAGTACGATAAAGAGAGCATGATAAACACTGATCTGTCATGTACTTGCTCAATAACAGATTTTTGACCGTTACGGATTGCAGCTTTAAAACAAGGCCATTGGCTGATGTGAAGTGATGGCTTATTGTTGTTGATTCTAAACTGAGTGGGCAGCACCCAAAACAGTTGAAAAGACTTTACGGGAAGCACAGAGGGAGCAAGCGGAGGACTTTGTGACAGCCTGCTGTTTTCGCTCTGGATTGGCACAAGACTTCTCTGGGTTCCCAGAAGGTCAGACAGGAGTGTCTGAGGTCTAAATCAAGCCACGAAATGAGACATCGGATGCATACCCACCTGTTGCCGTGGTTGCATATATCAAGTTAATTTCCAGACAATCTCTCTGCTGTGTCTGGTGGACGTGTTTATTGAGCGCTCTCACTTGCACACCACTCGTAATGTTTCATGCATAGAGGCGACGGCTGAATAAAATGAACTTGAGTGTCACAATGTTTTAGCATCTCATCCTTTCTCACCTTGAATCACAACACACAAGCGTGTGCAACAACACAATGAAACTTAAACGTCACTAATGCTTCATTCACGAATTCCCTTGACTGCATCCACTGTTTTGTTTCAATGGCGTTCCCAAAGTTGAGGCAGTTCGCGCCGCCATCCCAGTAGAGAAGATTAGGTGCAATTTCATTTTGTTCCATTTCACCTCCCATCTGTGTAGCTCTCTCTTGCTCTCCTGGGTGATCCCAGACCGGGAATAAACAAGAGTCATTTTTCTTCATTTGGACTAACTGGAGCATCACATGTGGGCCCAAATTGATGAGCAACAACATGCCAACCTTTGACGAAACCTGTCTGTAGCTAAACAGTTGACAGTGTGTGAAAAGAGGAATATGAACATTCTGGAGTTTGAGGAACGAGACGG
Organism: Botia almorhae; assembly: GCA_036877575.1. Taxonomy (NCBI): domain Eukaryota; kingdom Metazoa; phylum Chordata; class Actinopteri; order Cypriniformes; family Botiidae; genus Botia; species Botia almorhae. The sequence goes on from JAZGTJ010002109.1 coordinate 44,387, forward strand.
GATCTGGGCAAAGAAACTCCAGAGAACTTGGAATTTCTAAAATAATAAAGTTCAGTTCAGTTGGCAATTTTCCCAAAACACACATAATCATTGTTACAGTTATCTTTAATAAAGTCATAAAGTGGACTGTGGGCTAGCTTGATATCGCAAAATATCAAATAAAAAATATTCACATAGCATTTTATTGCTCAAAGGTTTCTCTTTAATAGCTCAGGAGGCTTAATGGAGTGCTGATTTACGTTTCATTTTAGTTTCTGTCTAAAATTCATAGAAATAATAAAAGTAGACACGAATCAGACAGTAAGGGAGCTATAAAAGTAATGTGCATAGCATAGCTTAGATCATTTGGTCTTGAGAGATTTTGATGAGAAATGGCCGAGCTCATATTGAAATCTCTGACCTTTTAATTGCTGGCTTTGGTATCTTGGGAAATCTTGACTAAAGTGTAAGACAGATGTTTATGAAGCTCTGCAGGAGACGTGTAAGATTACTGGAGTCGTTATATCAACTTAGAGAAACTCTAAGAAGTGGAGAGCTTGAGCTAAATTCTCCATTTGAGCTCCATTTAATCTTAGTGCTGTCTAGGAGAAACGCATGAGATGATGTTTTCTTCTCTTTGGGTGCTTGCGTAGAAGGACCCTGAACTGAAGCGACTTAGAAGAACATGTATTGTGAAAGACATGTTTGAGTTTGATCATTTGCTGTGATTTCAATTAGTAACAATAACTACATTGATAACAGTCACCCTGGTCCCCATGCAGCAGCTGTTTTTAAGAGTTTCATGTTCATATCACATCTTGCAGTCTGAGATTCCATTATATACTCTAATCCTGTACCTTGAAATAAGCCATTGTCCTGGAGCAAGATATCTGTATGGTATCTCTCCAATTCATTCCTCCTCATTCACACATTCTTCGTCATATTCATCTCGCTCTTTGTACTTTTGGCCGCACTTTGTTCCTCTTCCAGCGTCATGCCACCTTCAACCATCTCCTTTTGTCCCTCTGCTCGCACTGTTAAAGCAATCCTGCATCCCTCTGCCAGGCGTGTAATGGCACTGAGGGGAAAGCTCATCTCAGAAATGTATGTCTCAGTGCCAAACATGCAGGCCTTGCCTGGAGCTCACACGGGCCTTTTCAACTTCACCCATGCAGAATGGGGTAAAAAGAGCTGATTTCTATCCTTTGAAGGCCCGCCTGAGTTATTTGCTGCCGTAACCTTTGGGTGCATATCTGTCCGATTACTTCCCTGGAAG
>JAZGTJ010002110.1:0-45630 GCA_036877575.1 Botia almorhae
TCCGGCCACTCGCTGCTCTCGGGGTGCGCGGGGGACACGCAACGTATCTCCGGCTGGCGGCACTCTTCGATCCCGCGTTCAGTCCAGTCCTCAGCTTTGTCTGCATACGACTCTTCGTCGCCCTCATACGACTCTCTAACTCCCCTCCCGTCTGGGCGGAAGGCGGCGGCGTCTTAACGCCGTGGGGTGACGCGTCGCAGCTGTGCCCGGTCTGCCCGTGATGAGCTCGGGCAGGTGTGGCGCGTCCGTTGCCAGGGCGACGCTGACTGCCCCGGTGCGCCTCGTCACAATATATATATATATATATATATATATGTGTGTGTGTGTGTGTGTGTGTGTGTGTATGTGTATGTGTGTATGTGTATATACACTGCTCTCCAAAAGTTTGCAAACACCCCTGGCAAAGTGGGGTTTTGGACAATATCAGCATAAATCCTTATAATGTTTTGGTGAAAATATATTAAAGTAACTTAACATTATCATTGAAGACCAGCAATAATAATTTATTCTGTCTGTCATGAAATGTTTTTGAAATTAGTAGGTACAATGATAATTTTGGAGTTTAATGTTACGTAATACGTAAGTCGCTCTGTGGCACGGCATGTTTCTAAGCAGCATCCAGAGATCAACTTATTACATAATAACTGTCACCTGCGCTCCTCCTCCTTGTTTATCTAAATCATCCCCTCTATTTTCATCTCACCAATCGTCAAACCAGGCCCCTGTTCATGGGCAGAGCCTTGTCCTTTTTTTTAAGCACCGGCAAAGCCTGTTTTGCTAGGCGTCGTCGGGCGCTCGCATTCGTGTCGGTGTGAGGGCACCCTGTTCAAGAGTTGTGCAGGACCACCCGGCCCTCACCCTCGCCACTCATCATAGCCTGTCCGCGAGGACGTTTTTGTTCAACTGCTCACCAGTTTACCCGTATGATGCTGTACGCTAAAGCTTCTGTCGGATGCTGCAAGAAACGCATTTTTTTGCGTTGCTTTATTCCGCTTTCCGTTCGTTATGCTAGTCAGCCCTCCTTATTTCTTTATTTCATTCTTACAGAAGCGAAACTTGCAGGATCCCTTTGTCTTCGTTTATTTCAATACTACCCGACTGGGTTTTCCCGTCTGAGGCCGCAAGCATCTCAGCTAAAGTTCCCGTTGAATGCTGCGTTTTGCCCTTATTCCGCTTCCCATCCGTTACGTTATCTTAATTGTGTTTCCTTCCAGCTTTTTCAATTCCACTTCTGATTTTTCATGTTTTCCTTCAATACCATTGATACCTGAGTAATGAATCAAGCAATTTTGTGATACGCGGTATTGTTTAATTGCTAGTACCACCTCTTTCGTTTACATTCAAACTACCCGACCACTGACAGGGCTTACCCGTCTGGCGCCGTGAACTTCCCGAGCTCCAATCGGATGCTACGAAAACCCTTCCAGTCGAGCATTGTAATATACGAACGCTGCTTGTATTCATTTTACCTTGTTTTGGGGGGTTCCTTCCTGCCCGGTAATTGTTCAGCTTTTTGGGGAAGTACTCTGGGTTCGGGCCGGAGTACCCAGCCCTCCACCTGGACAGCACGCCAAATATGCATGTATGATAATCCCCTACCAGGATTCATTCTTAAATCCAGCACTGCATGTAGAGCTTGGCCTTGACAGACTGAATCAGAGACAGACTAAATTTAGATGATTTAAGCAATTGAATGAGGTGATTTTACATGGTTTCAATTTGGACTATCATTAGATGTTCCAATATGATCAAGATGATGGATCAGCTTGATTATAGTCTAGTGGACTTTATTTAGGCTGGTTAACACTGACCACCTAAAAAACTGAAAACAAGATTTACAATAAGTAAATAAAACTATTTACTGTCCTTTTACTATTTACTGTTTAACTAACTCTAGTTAAACAAAACATAACCATGAGTCACTTTTCATTTATATAGTTTATTTGTAGTATTTAATCTGCAGCAAACCTTTGCTGTGCCCTTAAAATTTCAGTCCTACCTTCCTCAAACAAATCTTGGAGTACACACACACACACACATCTTTATGCAAGATCTACTTTTTATCATGACAACATCAAGTATTTTTCTACAGAATCTATTTCAGACAAAGCAGTCTTTAAGATACTTCCATTTAGGATTTCTGATTTATTTTAGAAATCTTTTTCTAATGTTTTCTTTTCCTAAATAACACACTACTAGATAATACTATTGTCTAACATAAAATTAACCTTGCATGAAAAGCAGCTAGTTTATGTATCCCTCCCAACCTGACCTGTTTTTTGCACATTTTTGGTGGTTCAACCTGGGATGCATCTGCCTGTTGGAATAATAGGACCACCGTGGGCATTCCTCTCCCTGCAGCAGCTGTCTTTGGACGGATACGTAGGCATTTTATGTTTATGCCAGTGGGTGCTAATCCTCCGCAACCTTGAGCACCCATAGGATTGGTACCTATTGATGAAGGCATTCTAAGGTGGTTCATGTGTTTGTGCTCAGCACCTTATATCATACCTAAAGTTATCCTTATATCCTCAAGCTATTATTATTAGCAATAGAAACTTGGTCAATTGCTAACAACTGCTAATTGCTAATTGGTCATGTGATGTCAACATGGCAGAACCCTCTACCTCTCAGAAGTGCTATTCATTTTATGTAAACTTCAATTTGCTACAAATTGCCTTTACTCTTTCATATTAATAGAACAAATTGGCTCAAGTTATAGTTGCTTCATGTTCAGACCTGGACCTCTTGTAACCTCTGGAATTAAACATCCCAGAGCAAGGCTGCTTTGTTAAAAGCTGCTAAAGAGGAACTTAATCAGTATTATGACCTTAAATTTAGCTGCCAGATCCATTTTATTGTGATATGAGAACTTGGGCAAGCTTAATAGATTAATTCTTCTTTGAATAATTTATGTTAATGGCCAATAAGATTAGCTAATGATTGGCCAAATTCACATTACATTGATACTGATTAAAATGCATTAGTAAATTCCATTTTACTCAATTACTTTAAGCACAATTACTTTATTTGTAAACATTTTTTCAATATTACTGCTTGTCATATGGCAAAATCACAGCTGTACTTGCTGCAGTCACATTGCAACTTTCTAACAAAGGACTGCAAGAAACAGCGCATCTAATGAACAGCTGAGAGCCGCACTGTATCTGAGACGATCACTGCCATGGCATGTGATAAATCTGTCCTGCATTGATAAGGATATATATATACTGTAATACTGTAAAAGTAGAAATGTATATACATATAGTATATCTTTAGTATATAGTATATCTCTCATTATCTGGCTATAAGAGAATAAAGAAGAGAAAATTATGACCTTGCAGACTTTTAAACCCATTTGTCCAAGGTCGAAATGTTAGCATCAGTTAAGTCATTGTGCTGAGTATAGATTTAGTGAGCCAATCACAATCCAATTCAACCAGATAGATGGTAAAATGCTGTTAAAAAAGCATGCGGTATACTCCACCTATTATCTGTCTACCTATATCATTCTATATAAACAAAGAACGAATGCAGTCACTTGTTTGTCATGTGGCATTAGTTTGAAAAATGCAAATCCAGGCTGCTAGATTGCCGTGTCCCAGCTGCTGCTCCTGACAGCATGCTTCTGTTATGCTTGAGAAAGCTTTCTCTGCTTAGCTTTGCAGTCCTTGCCTGCTATCACACACAAAAAACACAACCCACCATCCGATCTGTCGCATCACATAGTGCTGAAACATCAATTCACAGTTGTGTTAGATTTATCTGTATGATTTTTTCCCTTTTTCCAAAATGCTTGTATTTTCTTGTTTTTAGATATTTAATACATTATATTAAGGTAAAAAATAGTAAAAACTAGTAGTATATTTAATTAAATTCTGTTAATGCCTGTTTTCATAATTATTATGTGTCTCACTCTAACCAAGATTACAAAGACTACAAAGATTACAAGACTACAAAGCTACATTTACATGCAGGAATCATAATCTGATGCTAAAGACAGGATGAACAGTAGAAGTGTTTCTTTAAGTTGAACAGAGCATTAGGGATTAATCAAGTGTCTGTGAAACAGATTTATTTTTAGTTGTTTGTGATTTATAGATGATAGTTGGATGGTCTCCTCAGATTGGGTGGAGGCTGGGAATTCGTTCCACCAGAAAGAAACAGAATAGGTGAACGTTTTAAAGAGTGATCTGGTACCTCATTGTAGGAGAACAATCATAAGCCCTTGTTGATAGAACATAGTTGGCTGGAGGGGATATATCTGAACGAGTGAGTCGAGGTAGGGGAGTAAAGTTCCGGTGACTGTCCTAAAGGCCAGGGTCAGAGATTTTAATTTAATTTGTGTGACTAGTTAGCCAGTGGAGTGAGATCAGAAGGGGTGTGAAGTTGGCTCTCTTCGGGTAATTGAAGACCAGACATGCTGCAGCATTCTGGATCATTTGCAGGGGTTTAGTTGCACAGGCTGAAAGGCCAGCCAGAAGGGCATTGCAGTAGTTTCGCCTTGATATTACTAGGAGCTGTGTTGCATGCTTGAACAAGACAGGTCTGATTTTCCTGATGTTGTTGATCATGTACCTGCATGACCGTGAGGTTATTGCAGTGTGAGTTGTAAATTTCATCTGGTAATCAAAGGTTCCTAACGGACCAAGTAGGTGCAAGATTTGATGATCCAAGTAAAACTGAGAAGTTATGTTTCAGTAATGGGTTGACCGGGAATACCAGGAGTTCCGTCTTGCTGAGACTGAGCTGAAGATGCTTTTCCTTCAATCACTTATTTTGTTGTGCAATCAAATGTTGAATTTATTTAAAATGGTAGTTATTTAAAATGATATCCTTAAATTAAAGTAGTTTGACTTATATTTAATTGCTTTACATTGTGACCTCAACACTGCTTGTAGTTATTTGCACTTTCAGGCACCTGTATCGTTCAACATTTTTAAAATTCACTTTAAATTATCTTCTCAAATTTGTCGCTCATTACATTATTCTTCAAAAAAGTGTTTTCCAACCTCGACAGGCTTTGACACTCTAGTTTAGATCTGCTCCTGATCTCATAGCATCCCCGTTGACACATACAAATCCCTTTATGCCAGTCTGTGCCAAATATCTTACAAGCTCCACTTAGCAGGCCAGAACACTGGATGAGGTAGATCTTTTACTGATAGAACTTGACAAAAGTTTCAGTTCTGTCACAACTATACTGTGCTTAAACTCAATGCTAAGTCACAATTCGCCTAAATTACTTTATTATTTTGTCCCTTTTTTGCATTATTTTTTAGTGCATATCCAGAGGAGAAATAGTATTCGTAATCATTTATCAAAACTTTGTTAACCTCTAAAATGACAACGCACCATTGTAATGATGACTCACAGTTGGTACAGTTTAATATCAAGGTCAGCAGGCAAGGTAAACAACGGTTATCAAACACAGCGTAGGTAAAGACATTGTAATCAAAAACACAGGCATGGGTCAGGGCAGGCAGCAAACAATCAAAAAGAGTAAACAGTCCAATAATACAAGGTAGGCAGCAAACAATCAAATCGGTAAATAATCCAAAACACAAGGCAGGCGGTGAGAAATCAATAACGAGAAACAATATAGGTAATACACAGTAAGTCAAACAGTAACAATGAAAACGCTCAGAATTGGCGCAGACTTCGCAAAGATCTGGTACAAGTGTCCGGGTTAAATAGCGTGGCGGGAATGGCGACCAGGTGGCAAACAGGAAGTGATCAGTTCCGGGTGAGGTGCATGATGGGAAATGTAGTTTGGACAGGATCCGGTTAGTATACCGGCAACGACTCCCTCTGGTGGTGCTGTACAGTGTAATAAATCAATTTATAATAGATAAAAAAAAAATTCTTTTACTCAGAAAATACATCCATAAATAATGAACTACAAATGATATGTTCACTTTAAAGTTGCAAATGACCACAATATGAGTTACACGAGTACAGTAGATGCCTAGATCAACTTTCCAAAGGAACAAATCATCATTCTTATGCTAAATGCAGTAATATGCTGCCTTTTGAGCAGGTAACAGTCTACCAACAGTCATGGCCAAAAAATATCAGGTGTTGGCAATATAGTAATCACACTTGCAACCAGTTAAAATTCAGAAAAGTTGAAAGGTTTGTATGTCACACTGAGCATTTTTATCAGAACATTTACGCTATTGGTAGACACTTTTTTTCAAAGCAACTTAAATTGCATAACATTGTTTCTGAGTATGTGCAATCTCTGGAATCGAACCCATGACCTTGGCATTTTTAACACCATGCTCTAACCACTGAGCTACAGGAAAGCGCAGACTATGTGCTTTTGCACTATGTGCTGCTCTCCCCAATCTCTCTTCTGCACAATTTCATGTAAAAATACCTCTTTTGAACATCTCTTGACAATACAGCTCTACTTGTACTTGTATTGCTAACTGTAAATATGTCTAATCGTACACTGTGTGTACTAAGTATGTATGTATGTATGTAAATATTGCACATTGTCACTCTGTATAAACCTGTAGGTATGTAACGGTCTAAGTGTAAATTGTCTCTGCACTGTCTAGAGCACGCTCCCGAGAATTTCACTCACCTAGTAGGCACAGGTGCTGTGGTGATGTGACAATAAAAGTGATTTGATTTGAAAGAAGTATAAAGAGTTGTCTGTGGATTTGAGATAAAAAATTGTGGGAAAACATGGATAATCTCAAGTCCATCTCCAGTGATTTTAATGTATCTGTGTCCACTGTGCGCAATATAATCAAGAGGTTTACAGCCTCAACGAAAATTACAAGGAAGGATTGTTCTTATGGTGGATAAAGAAACCTGATTAACTTCCCAACATATTCAAGCTGATCTGCAGACACAGGGTACAACAGTGTCAGCTCGCACTATCCGTCGCAATCTAAATAAAAAGGGACGCTATGGTAGGAGACCCAGGAGGACACTGCTGACACAAAGGCATAAAAAAGCAAGAATGGAGTTTGCCAAAACTTATGTGAGAAAACCACAATCCTTCTGGGAGAACGTACTGTGGACAGATGAGACAAAAGTAGAGCTTTTTTGGTAAAAGGACATCATGACACTGTTTACAGAAAAAGAAACAAGGCCTTCAAAGAAAAGAACACAGTCCCTACAGTCAAACATGATGGAGGTTCAAAGATGTTTTAGGGAAGCTTTGCTGCTTCTGGCACTGGATGCCTTGACTGTGTGAACAGTATCATGAAATCTGATGATTACCAAAGAATTTTGGACGAAACATAGTGGCCAGTGTCAGAAAGCTGCGTCTCCACCAGAGGTCATGGGTCTTTCAGCAGGACAATGACCTGAAACACACTTTAAAAAGCACTCAGAAATGGTTACAAACAAAGCGCTGGAGAGTTCTTAAATAGCCAGCAATGAGTCCAGATCTGAATCCCATAGAACACCTGTGGAGAGATCTCAAAACAGCAGTTGGGAGAATGCATCGTTCCAATCTGAATGACCTGGAGCAGTTTGCAAAAGAAGAGTGGTCCAAAATTCCAGGAGATGTAAGAAACTCATTTATGGTTACAGGAAGCGATTGATGTCAGTTATTTTTTCCAAAGGGGGTGCTACCAAATATTAAGGGTGCCAATAATTTTGTCCAGTGCATTTTTTGAGTTCTGTCTGGAATTTTATCAGATTGGACTTCTCTGTTTTTTGTGTTGTTCCAATGCAAACAAAAACAAACATGAGTACCAAAACATTTGCAACTGCAACAATTTTCTGAGAGAAGGGTTGCATTTTCTGACAGAATTGTAAGGGTGCCAATATTTTTGACCATGACTGTATGTAGGAAGCTTACTCGTTTTTGGAATAGAGACTTAAATTGCCGGCTATCGGAGCAACAGTAAACTGAAATGTTTTTCTTTGAGCCCCTTATACCAGAGATATTTTGAGATTTTTATAGGTCACCTCAGCTTTCCCTGGAAATTACCATCATTAGACCTTCTATATTTAGAAACCTCTCATAGAGCTGGTCTTATATCTCAAGGAAAAGGAATAAATAAATATATAAAAAGAATAATCATACTCAATGACATATGGAAGGAAAATAACAAACTTTCAACAGTCTGAACAGTAGGAGATTTATTCAATTGAACTTCAGTTACATTTAATTGACACAATGTGTGCTGAACCTGAAATTATTTACAGGGTTCTACAGCGTGCTACTAAACACAGTTTATCTGTCAAGGCGAGTTCACCGGCCGATTAAACAAAAGGTCACATTTAAATGTTCTAATTATTAATCCAGTTAGTTAAAGGAATAGTTCACCCCAGAAATTATTTACTCTGCCATGTTGTTCCAAACCTGTAATATGTGTAATAATTATATCCAGGAAATACAATGTGAATTTCTGACTTTCTTTAATTTCTGAAAAGGTACTTGCCATATAACAAGAATTAAGATTTAAAGGCAAATATGTGGTTACCATCTATTTTTTATTCTTAAAAAATTATTTTGCGCTTCATGGAAAAACAGACTAAATAAAAACAAATTTTATTTTTGGGTGAACTATTTTAGTCTTTGAGTCTAACATTTCAAACCTACAGTGAAAACAGATACATGAATGTCTCTTGTCTATATTTTAAAATCTTTATTTAGATTAAGCATAAACCTATGATCAAAAGTACTGGTACTTACACATCGCAAAACATTATAATATGAATAATCCATGTGCAAATCCAAATGATCATAAAGTGAAGTGCATAATTTCTGTTTCCAAACAGATTTTCAAACACTTCCACTACCCCCAGTCCCTATCTGCCAGTGGCTGAACAAACATGTAGTCCCACCCCAAACTCAAACCATTGCTAAGCCAGAAAGTAAGCTGTTATTCCACTCAAACAACCAGATCAAAGTTTTGTAAAGCCACAGTGTTTACACTATTTCTTCACATTATTATGGAGAAAGTAGCACAAATGGAGTAAAATAACACAGTTTTAAATTTTTATGGTACCCACCATGCTATGATACAACACACTACAGAGACAGACCACTGGTTTGGTCTGGGTACATGTACCATGATGTTATGAGCAGTGATCAAAATGTTTTGTGGAAGTGAGTTATCTCATCAGAAATTATTTGATAGCCAGTATTCTGATGACATTGATAGACTAATAATAAAATGTTTTTTATAGGTAAATATTTATAGCTTATCAGAATGTTTCTTGTCTTTCATACCTATTCTCAGGCTCTTTTCCAAAACCCAGTGAGCTGCCCCGTGAGCAGCAATAATATATAAGGCATCATAGGCCTGTCATGGTAGGCAGCACAATTATAATAATTTAAATTTAATGCCTACTAATTATAATCTTGCTGCCTTTTATGATAAGCTTTTTTAGCCAAATTACAAGTCAGCATTATCTGTTGTGGAGAAGGTGATTCCATGATGAGCTGCAATATGTTCTTTGAGAAAAATGATGGTGGCAATGCAACGGGAATATTGATTATAAATACAAATTCAGTTAATACTGGAAAAAATACATAAAAATAGCTTTACAAATTCTCTATTAGGCAATCTAATTAACAGCCGACTACTGTACACTATGTTTGTGCCATGCTTATTTAAGTATTGCAGCATTAGCTTCGCAACATGCTAACTCCGGTAAAATCAAGTCGAGTCCCATGCGGGAGTGCTTTTTGTATGATGCCCAGGGTTCCTGCCAATGTAGAGCATTCTAAATTGATAACTTTTGAGGTCCCATTACAATAAAGCTGCTGTCTTAAAAAAGGCAGCTGCTTATGTAAGCAGTAAACAGCAACGCAACTCACTATCTCTTGGAACAGAGCCACAGTGTAATCATTGAAAAATTGCTTATGACCAACATCCAGTTTTCAGTCAGGGTTTTACAACTCGACTTCTCTGATACAAAGTCAAAAGTGAACATTTTATAGGGGAAGTTCACAGTATTCCAATTATAATAAATGGGGGCAAAAAATGTCCACTTTCAAAAACACACAGAGCTAGTTAAAAGTGATTTGGCAATTCAAGTATATTACGATTACTTATGATATAACAAGGCAAAGGATAATCACAATCGAAATGCAAAGCAGCTATGTGCTACGATATAGTAGTTTTTAATTGTTGTATTTCCATTGATACATTGATGACCAAAAGAAAATAGTCATATATTACTATTAAAATAACAGGAATAAATGTCATCACATTGTACACTCAGACTCCTCATACGATCGCTTATATTTTAATGCTGTCTCACTGAATGCATGTAGCATTGAATTTTATTTGCTCTATCAGAATACAGAATCCATAGAATAAGGCATGGCACAGCCCAAAAATTCCAGTGTTTTCAATTACCACTCCTCTTTAAAACATTCTTCTTGCGTGCAGTAGTCATCACAAAAATAACTCTGGTTAAAACTCTTGTAATCATAGTAAAGTAAAAAATATAATACGTTTAAACAAAGCTTTCCCTTTAGTTTCTATTGCAGTACCAAAAGAACAGATATAAAACATACAATATGGTGTTGGACTATTAAACCAGAGTGTATCTATGAGTCTTTAGTGAGGTTGTCTACTACATAACAAATTATTTATTCAAGGTACAAATATTGACTACTATGAATAAAAAGACAAACATTAATTTGCAATCCCTTATAATGAACTCTGTTGTAATATTGATTGACATTCCCAAAAGAGTTTAAGGCCAGTGGCTGAAATTAGACCTAATCTCAGACTAAAAATCTTGAATCGGGAAGTTCAACATGGAGTTCTCTAATGTCCAAGATTTACCTAGTAAAGAATACAGAGATATCAACACTATTCAAAGATGACATGGATCCTCAAGACTTCATGGTGCAAATGGGCACTATGATGACCAATATCACAGTGCAGGCAGCCGCAGCAATCAGTGCGCCGATTTTACATGCCTTGGCTCTACGAAACTCTGCTTCTTTGCGCTTCAGCAGCGAATCGTAGCCCGGCGTGTAGATGTCTTCCATCCAGTACTCCAGATTGTTGGGGTTGAGTGACTCCTGTACCTGCAGATGAAAAAAATGTGAGATGTTCCATGGAGAAAATCTGCCGTCCAGAGCCGGGTGTGATTGTGCCAAGGTCTCAGGTGTGAAATGAAGGCTGTGGAAGATGAATGGACCTCTTGTTCAATCATTAAACTAACTGTGGACAGATTACTGAAGCAACACATCTGCCAATATGGAATTTTTCATCATATTGCAGTTTTAATTGATTACATGGTGAGCAATTGACAGAGTGTCCTAGAGAAAAATAAAAACAGGAAGACCACAGGTATAGCTTTCCTGTAGCTCAGTGGTTAGACAATGTATAGTGTAATGCAATGTAAGTCACTTTGGATGAAAGCATTTCCCAAATGCATAAATGTAAATGTAGGTAACCAGAGACAATAATGAACAGAGAAAGAATATTTTTATTAATATTTTGAAAGGTGGTCAAACACTAAATGTTCTGGTTGGTTACTGGGACATTGCTAGGTGGTTTCAAGGTTGTCATTCTGCAGACAGTTCAAACAAACCTTCTAAATCCTTAATGATAATAACCTTACAAATATATCTAAACAGTTTTGTTGAAATTATCTTTAAATATGGCTCAGATGTCTCTGTGGGATATCAACCCACTTTAATGTCCAGCAGGCAAAAACTGTAAGGTGGATTAGTGAAATTTAATACTTACATATTAGGGTCTGTTCAAATCCCTAACCCTGTATATGAGAAATATTATTGGTAATTCCCATTTTAGCTAAACACCACTAAATATATGGCCTGGATTAAATATATCAGGCATCTGCATCATTAACCCTCACTGCTTTGCCTTCCTTCCAGATCTAAAGATTTCTCACTTGCTGAAGTCGGTACTGGTCATCTAAAGCAGAGTTTTGATAAACCAAGGCTGAACCACAGATTGAACACCTGTAAACATTATCCCTGTGCTTGTTTATTTTATACACCAACACTTTTAACTGAATTCTATGCTTTTCAGGATTTCAGGCAGTCAAAAAATTGTTTTGTGGGAGAAGGTCAGCTCATTGATCGAAAGTGTTGAAAGTCTTTGAGCATACATGTTTGGACTTTAATTATGTCTCTACATAGGGACTGTGAAATGCTATATCTTTTAATTACCAACCCTTTAATGTCAAACTGGCAGAGTCAGTGCTAATGAGCAAAAAACACTCAAAATTATGCATTTTTAATGACAATAAAATTTTTAAATGATAAAGTACTCTGACATCTTTAAAAGGTTCTCTGATCAATAGTCTCTAATCAATCTCTAATCAATCCCAATCATTAGGCAGTCAAAGTTTCATTTCCTGTGTTGATGTCTGTTGAAACAGGTAATTAAGGATGGATTGATAATCAAAGGGGTCACTGCATGATTAAAAAAATTGTCAATATCATCTGTTATACATAATTTACTGAATTTATCACAATAATGTTGCACTGTAAGATGGACATGTTGACTGCAGAAAGTGCCTATGTATTATGTTGCACTGACTCTTATTTTGAAGTTTTCTGTTGGGTTCCGTTTTTTTCCTGTTTTAACTCACTTCCTGTTTGATAATCACAATCACCTTTAACACGTTGATTGGTAGCACTATTTAGGTCCCCCTTTTCGATGTTTAGTTTGTCGGTTATTGTGGATTGTTGGATTGTTTCATGTATGCTTTTTGTTTCTTGTTGCCTGTATCAGAATAACTGTTACAGAATAACCGACCAACACAAACAACAGCGCAGTCATGGAGATTTACGTACAGGACTTTTTGGATTTTGCCTACGACTCCACACTGGATGACCTCACCTTAATGGAGGCGTTATGGTACGGATTGGACAATTTTTACCGCTTCCTTATACCACGCGCAAATCGTACGTAGACTATAAAGGATTACGTATAAACTTCACTCTGGGGATGGTTGGCTCAGAGTTCATAGTGCACAAAGCGGATTTCAACCCTGGGTCATCAGATGTGGTAGTTACCAGCCTGGAATTCAACCAGTCATCACCCTGCGATGCGCAGCAGCCTGAGCTCACCACGGATGTAGAGCCAGAGGCTGACGTGACGAGAGGTGAATCGCCCCGGAGCCTGAGCTGGAGGAGATGTCTGACCAGGTGCATGAGCCGGCTGCAGCAGGCGCAATGGTGAATGTGCCTGTGGAGCATGAGGGTAGTTTGAAGGACCCTGCCCATGACACAACCACTGGGGGTGAGTATGAACTGGACTCAAGTTCAGAAACTATTGTCTCCAAGCTCAAAAGATATCAATGCTAAATGTAATCCCACCCAACCTCCCTCTCCCACCTCTTATATTTTTCTCAGTTCCCCCATCTGCGATGTCGCTGGAGCCTGTCAGCCCCTTTGCTCACTCTCAGTCCACCAACGGTGTCATGGACTCGCAACTGGGCTGCCCACCACCAGCCACATCTCTGCTTCCTGCCTCCAGTGCCCAGACTCCTCCTTGGCCCTATGATCCTTTGGCTCCACTGTGTCTTCCAGCTTCCTCGTCTCCATCGTCGCCTGTCGCTCCACCAGCTCCACCCGGCTCTCTCGTCCCTCCGGCGCCGTGTCAGTCAGTCGTCATCCTGCCATCTCCTCTGGACTCTTAACCTTCAGCTGCACTGCGTCACTCTGTCCTCCTTGGCTCCTCCTTTTCTCCAGCTCCTCTTCAGTCCTGCATCGCTCAGCCGTCTGGTCCACCTTGGACCTCGGGATCCTCGACGTCACCCTAGCTTGTCTGCACTTAGTCTCCACCTTGGGCTCTGCTGCCTCCTGTGCGCCTGTTGTTGCTATAACCTTGATTGAAACGTTTAGTGTTTGTATGTCTTTTCCATTATTAAATATTATTTCTTACGTATCCTGCATTCCGCTCCTTCGTCCTATTTATCCCAAGCTCTGACAAACACTCATCGTAACACTGTTTCCACACATTAGTGTTGTATGATTCAGCCGTTTCAAGCTCAACTTACTATCAACATATGTACACAGACAGGATTTTATTCATATAGCACCTTTTAAAACAGTGTTTATGCATCTACAGTACATACATGTATGTCCACAGAAGGTTTTAGCAGTCCCTCTTTCTCTTTAAGCTAAACTTTGAGTAATCTTGTATCAATACTTCTGCTGTGTTAGAAAGGGTAATCCAATGTTCCTCTATAGAAATGACTGCCACAGCTCCATTCAGAAGAGAATTAACAATCATTAGTTTTAAAGGTGACCCAGTAGGTTTTATCATTGGCTATATGACGTTATTTATTTACCTGCTAATGTGCAACTGCCATCTGATCTGGGATAGGAAAACCACTTCAATTACACAATATTTGATTTTATATGACTAAAATAGAAACTAGAAAAATAGTGCAAAATGCATTTGAAGGAAAGCTATTTACTTTTCTTTCTTATATAAGTCTATTTTCTTTACACACAGCCAGCATTCTTGAGAATTATACTTTATCAGCACTAGCATGTAAAGTTCCAGAAAATAAACACTGATGTTAGTGCAGAAATAATATACATTCAGGGAGGGTAACACAATAGTAAAATGTTCTCCAAGTGAGCGACCAGTGATTAATTGTCTTGTAATTCAAACTCTTGGTAATTGCAAAAGGAACAAAAGTTTAAGACTTTAAGGGGGTCATTCACACAGAATGCATTATTTCAGTCTGCCCTATTTTTAAATTGCTGGACTATGTAAATGTGCTAGACAGGTTTTCAGACAGTGTGTCACAATAAAACATCAACTTTTAAAAACACAGGACACTGTTCCATTCTGTACGTTGACTCTAGCTCATTTTTAACCTTTAACTTCACGATTGCATCATACTTTTTCGAACCCTCACAGAATTAAATAGTGTCTTACAAGTCCCCTAAGGCAGTGTTTTCACTTCAAGACTTAATGTATAGTTCTCATATTTGACACATTTTTTTAATTTAGTCAAGACATATCTGACTGTGTTTACATTAATACCTAGCCAGAAAAGTACAGAATTGATCCACACTGGATAATCTGTGGATTACATAATTGCTCCTCATGACATTTGTCATTTTGAAATAATGAACAATTAACATGAGAATCAAGTAGCGTCTAGTACAGTAATACTTTACTTAGTAAATAGTGTCTCCACACTAAATCTGTCTGTCTTTCATTCCCCAAGGTCTAATCAGCTGGACCAGGTGGTTGGGGACTGGATGAAATGACCCTGAGACAGATCATCAGGATTTGATAGACTTCTTTAGTAAACCTACTGTTATTAACATGACAACTTTTAGCTTTATTTTGTTCCCTGCTAAGTCACAGCAGTGTAATGTTATGGCTGCAATAAGTAACATTATGTCTCACCACTTTTTGTTGGCACGATTTCTTAGTGCCCAACATATTATCAAATATAATTGGAACCATTAGTTTTTCATCAATAATTAACTATGAATCTTCAAAATCAACTTTTCTCCATCTATACATCATTGGAGTTTTGGTTCCTTGCCACAGTCGCCCTGTTGGCTTGCTTGCTGGGAGACTGCTGACGTCCAACTTAGCCTAGGGTTTTGTAAATTGTAAACGTCTAATATTTTATTGTGTATATTTTATGTATGTATGCTACTTTTGCATGTTGTGTAGTTCATGGTACTAGTGCAAATCCCTTTTACCCCTGTCCCATAAAATGTTGTCTATTATATGCCATCCCTGTGTAAACTGGAACACATATCTTGCTCAACAATTTTGTGGTTTTATCCGTTCAGTCAGCACTTTATTCATATACTAGGTTTATAGTATGTTTACCTAATTAGTCTTATACAGCTCACACATATTATTTGCAATAATACCATTAACATGTCTGACATTTGATCTGTGTTTTTATTATTATTATTTGTTTCTCTATGTAAAGCTGCTTTGAAGCAATGTAACACTGTAAAAAGGGCTATATAAATTGAATTGAAATTTAATCTAGATGTAGAACAGAACTGTTTTTGCTGTTTGCATGGCTACATCGAAAAATAGGAATTGGTTGACACAGTGGCCTAGAAATAATAAGAGGCCAGGCTTTGTTCAAAGTTTGAATGAGGTGTACAATGCTCAAGCAGTGTCTGCTTTCTTTGTGATGTTTTATGTCTGTTTCCTGCACATCTCATGGTACGGCTGGATAACCAGGGCTTTAAATAATGTGCAGCCCTTGCAAATGGGCAAAATAGAAGATTTATTTTTCATTGCCCTGGGTCGACACAGATTTGATGCAATGATGGATATACCCAATCCTGATGCACACATTATCAGCAAAGAGTGCAGTGATTTTCTATGCTGTTCCATCTAATTCAGATTGTATTTTGCTCTTGCATACATTAACATTTATGCATACACTTTTATCCAAAGTGACTTACAGTATATTTAAGTTTTTTTTTTTGTTTTTTTGTAGGTACGTGTGTTCCCCTGGAAATCGAACCAACAGCTTTTGCGCTGTTAACGCAATGCTCTACCAACTGAGCTACAGGAACTACACAGAACACAGAACAGAATGCATACACAAAACAGGAACAGCTATCTCCCTACAGACAGTCCATGAATAAAGAGCATAGATTATGGTTTTAATATAACAGACGCTTGCAGAGTGGTGTCTCCCACACTAAGACTTTTATTGCAAGCATATTATCAAGAGCACATAAATTATGTCTGAAGATAGCCAAGCAAACAACAAATGCTGTCTGAAACAGACAACTGTGATTTTACTGCAGTTATGAGACTGATGTTTCTGAAGTATCCAACCAAAGAAAGTCACATTTAAAGTCAAATAAAATCATAATCTTAATGCACACTGCTGGTCTTATCATACATGATTGCATTAATGATTGCACTTTATTCCAAATATAAGAAAATATTTGCCTTGTATCAAAATGTAATAATTTGCTAAGTCACTGAGATGATGTTGCCTTATGACTGATGTTACAACTCCCTCCTTAAGTTCAAAATCATTTTGAACTTTGAATTAAAAAACGTTCAAAATCCTGTTTCTCTCAGAAACACATTAAACACAATGGGTGGAAATACCATTTCATCAACTTCAAAACGTATGACTGTAACCACACTCAGTCATTCACTGTCAGCACTGTCAACATGATTGTAAAATTATGTAAACTCATATATGGAAACAAAATGTTACAATACAATTTGTTTCAAATATGAACTGATTAAAGCACCTATATTTTCCTGTGCTTTAGCCCTTGAAGTTAATCCTATCACATACAGCCCACACCAAAGACTCAAAGATCAGTGAACATTGACCAGTGATAGAACAAATTGACAGAAATCAAAGCAGAAACCCCCCACCGCCCTCTATCTTGACTCTCACCTGCAAGTCCAAGGCGCTGAGCTTGTTCTTGTCTCCTGAGTTGCATTTGTACTCTTCTACTGTCCAGGATGGCTTAGAACGTTTGCCATCAGCTAGGCTGGTGAGGCGCAGGTCAGTGTACAGAGGGCTGCCTTTCACGTGAGATTTCACAGCAGGTGGGAAGTGATGTGGGCTGAACACCTGCTCAACTAGGTAGGAGTCCTTGGGTGGCTTAGAGGAACGGTGTGCCTGGTGGGCGTCATACTGTCGATCTGTCTGTAGGGGAGAAATGGAAGGAAAGGTCAGATAGGAGGAAGCATCTTTTCTGCTGATATGATAATAATGTTAGGTGTCCTTTTGTACCTGATAATACAGAACACAGTAGCTGAAAAAGAGGAACATTGTAAACCTGCTGAATGCTAAACAACATTGTTTTTCCAGTGTTCTTTTATATCAAACAGAAACAGCTGGTGACCCTGTATTGGTCTTTAGTTTAACTCTACATTTATGTCAAAACTCAAAGTTAATCAAGTCAATTGGCATTGATGTTTAATTTCATTAATGGTGCTTGTTAAGGCAAGCATTACTATTATTTCTGCTCATAAATAAAAAAACTTATTATTTTACTCATTATTATTAAAGATTGGCATGTAATGTATCCTGCAACTGTGCTACAAATATCAGTATTATCTCTTATATAATATTATCTTGCCTGACTAAAAGAAACCCATATACTTACATTGAAGGAGGAATCTGGTTCATACTGTTGCTAAGGGGCAGAATATCATGGAGACCTGAGTGTTGGTGTTTTAAAAGCATCTCTGAAAACATCAGCAATGTTATAGAAACACCCTGTTACAACACCAATTACACTCATAAAAAAATAACAGGTGTAACCTGACTGCATCAGCTGTAAATCGCAGGACTTAAAGTGTACTGATGCTGCATGAGCCTAACTACCATAAATATGGCTCAAGCTGTGATTTTTGTATTGTGCTTGCAGGATACCTTAGGTCTTGTTTGCAGAGCAGAAAATATGCACCTTTTCAGTCCTTTGTCTTTTATAAAGAATAATGTTTGTTTTTAATATCCTTGAGTCAGGAGCTTAAACTGCTACAGTTTAAGTTTTCAAAGATTTTATTATTATTATTCTTGTAACTTTTTAGAGTTAAGTGCTATTATGGGCAATACTTTCTGCATGTCCTGGTCTTCTGCTCTAAAACAACAGACTGTAAATCACAGAGACTGCAAAACTTGATATGATCCTTTCATATTCCACCCACTACTCAGGCACAGACACAAACATCCATTCTTCACTAGGCGGCAGTAATCCAAAGCAATCAAGCGTTTGCTTTCATATTATGAAGTATTACCACAAGGACCATATGCGGTAGAATAAAAATTAGTTCCCTTTTGAGGAGACTCGGCACTGCATCAGGTTTGATGCTACGGGGGACGCCTTTGGTTTGACCAGTGTTTGAATTTCATGCCCAATGACACCAATCTAAGTGGCCCACGGCAGTGCTTAATGCGCACAAATCAGGTGCACCTGTGAGTATATATGGGCACCTGTAGAGCTTGTCATCACGTCCCGCAAATTGGGTCCGTGTGCTGCTCAGGCAAGGTGGAGGCTCGGTTCATAGGTTTCTTGCTTGCTTTTGTAAGATGCTCTATTGTGCCATGAGACATCTGTGGATGAGCTTTGCTCTTATTGAAGAAAAGGAAAAAAGATTTCTCTTTGACTTGCTGGCTGCACATCTGTACAGATGGTAGTTGAAAAGTTCAGAGAGGGCTAAGTCTCAGGCCTTTGCAAATATATCCTGCAGAGGTCCAAGTCCTCATCTGATGCCCCTATGCCCAGCCCCCCATGTCTGAGGCATAGGGGGCAGGGCATAGGAGGCGATGTCAGATACAAAGCATTGCCGCTTCTCCACCCTCACAAGGCAGAATGTAGGACCATCCCAATGTTGCAAAAGCAGGCAAATGCCAAGAACAGCCAGGCTGAGGCTTGCACAGGAATGAGGAAGTAGCCCCATCTTTCTCCCTCCTTATTTATCTGTCTTGTAGTTTTTCAACACTTAAACGGGCCCTGAATTTTGGACCAGTTATGACTATGGCAGCCTATTTAAAATCTTCACCTACTTTCATTGTTAGGCGAGGGCTTATCAGCTCATTGTTACAATTACATAAGCAATAAGGGTTGTGCTGCCACCCAGGATAACTGTAGGCGGTCCCCGTATAAGTTCTACAGAGAATAGCTGTGCTGAAGAGTCGTAGTTCATTACTGGCAAGCTCCTCTTGTTAAGTAGTTTGTTGAGTTCAGCCTCAGTCTTACACTCAATGAGAGCTGTGACACTCCCTTTAAAAGCTTTATCATGGCAGGCCTGTGGTATGAGCCGGTTATATGTTGTCATTAGATGAAGAGACCTGGGTTCAAACCCCACCTTAGACATTTTTAGTATAGGCTTTCCTAGGTCTGCGTAGATCGGGGAAACATCATGTTTTTGGACGTGTTACATGGTAGCAGCTAACGATCAGTTGGCTCCTATTTACTGCTGTCTTCTGGGTTGTGTTGGAGCAGCACCCTAACTATAGAGAACCCCCCATGCTGGCTTATGCTGGCTATCCTTGAGCTACAGGCCCCCTGGGTCAAGCATAGAGGATCACCACAGAGGATCCCGCATTCCCCCAGAGCTCTGAGCAGATGTCCATTAACTCCCCCTGGAATGCTGCTCCTTTAGGGTATGAATTATTGCTTTGGCGGGTCCTCTGCCCTCCCTAGAGCAGGATACGGGTAGAGTAGTACTCCGCTCCCCCAGAGCTCAACATAGCCTTTATGCAGCTGGCCCAGTGGCATGCTTGAAGGGTGTGTTGGCACTAGCCCGGGAGACCTGTGTTCAAATTCCTTATCGAATCTTCCTTATGTTTACAGTATAAAATATTTTTAACAGACCGGGGGNGATGCTAAACAAGCACCTTCACTAAACAAGGTCTTCCCTTCTCCATAGAGCTCGGTTACGGACAATGCTCAAGTGGCTGAAGCCATCTGTCTACTAGCTCCCCTTGAATGTTACTCCTTAGGGTTGAGTGTGTCTGGACCCTGAGTAACCCTTACTACAGAAGGTCTCTTGTTCCTTTGGTGACAGGCTAGCTCAAATTTGAAATGAGCTCATTTAGTGGATAAGAATGTAATATTTCTCTGTTTAAACATTTGTTATGGTATCTATGTTCTACTGTGAATAAAATATTGGCTCATGTGATTTAAAAGTCTTTCAGTTTTCATTTCATTCAAATTTTTTATTTCAATTTATTCCATTATATATATATAAATATATATATATATATAATATATATTAGTGTCATACATATATATGATGAGTCAGACTGGTTAGGATCCATCTGCAGTGGAGGTAAAACAAGAGAGTAGTCGGTAAACAGGCGTGGGTCAGGCAGCAGACAATCAGAATGGTTAACACAGTGCAAGATCAGGGCAGGCAGCAAATAACGATAATGGTAATTCAATCCAAATCACAGGGCAGGCGGCAAACAATCGGTAACAACAAACAATCCAGGTAATACAAAGGCAAAAACCGTAACAGGGAAAAATGCTCAGAAATGTTGCACAGGGCAAAACAAGACTTTGCACTGAACTGGTGTAGTAGTTCGGTTTATTTAGAGAGACAGTAATGGCGAACAGGTGGCAAACAGGAAGTGACCAGCTCCATGTAAGTGCATGATGGGAGTTGTAGTTAGTTAGTTGCCTAAATGTCTGTAATATATATATATATATATATATTATGTTATACACATACATATAATGTATATATATTAACATCTATCCAACCCTCCCACAAAAGCACTACTCTCTCTGCTTGCATTTAAATGAAGATTTGGTCTGGTTGGCCTGAGCTCAGGTGAAAATGAAAGAAAGCCACAGGAGTGAGTGCTGTAGGCAGGCTGTGTAATATTGATCCAACCCCGACTACCAGCCAGGGAATGACTGTTTAAACCGCCACAGGCCACAGAAAATGAACCTCAGCATATGCTGCACATATAAGGAAAGAGCAGCTGAGAGGGGGAAAAATATTGTCTTCTGGCATTTATATTGAATATTGCGTAATTTCAGGCAGGTTGTGTCAGTCAAGTGTGATCAGCCACCAGTCCAGTAGATTCATGATGTGTACCAAAACAATTCAGACCCACATCAGAGCGGTTCCCATTCATTCTCTCATCTGCCTCTCTATTGCACTTTTGTGAATTTCTTTAAGTACAAAGGTCTAATGTACTTGGAGACAGCCATCCGTTAGCATCCCCATTCATCTCAATATTCATCTCAATCACAGTTGCCATCTTGCTTATGGGGCCACAGACCTTTTCTAAGCCAATCACCTGAGCTGTAAATGCTGGGAAATTATGCCAACACTTACACTGGTTTTACACAATGGCACAACAAAACCTGCAACTATCCTGAGGCAGCTACATCAATTATACTACAATTAAATATTACCAGTACATATGTTGCTAGCCCAAAAAAATTATTTTGTCAGAATGCATGGCATATTACTACTGTATAAATACTATAAATGGGGAAAGATGCTTTTTAAAACAAATGGAGTGACAATCTTGTATTGTAATGCACTCCAGTAATTCTGATGGCTCTGTTCCGTTACCACTAGGTAGTCTCGTGTGGCCAGGCCTTTGAGGTCTCAAGCTTAATGCAGCTCAAACTGGACAAAAACTGCCCAATTTGACAGGGAAAGACATCTGACTGCCATGTAAAGCTTTCTTTGTTTTGTTTTATACATGCCACTTAGAGGCAGCATTATCAGTGTCCATTAATGATTGTACAGAAAACACAGTAAAATGACAAAAAATGCAGTACATTATAAAACATGCTGTTCCTTTACTCACATAAGTTAACTAAACATAATAGCACTTACTAGATTGCGATAGAAGTCTTTTTCAGTTCTGTGTGCAGTACACATCATGTACATCAGGTAACAAACTGTGGGCAGTCGAAGGGTGTCAATGGGGCCTGAGACCAACTCTGTCTAAGCATAGCTGCATGGATAAGCAAAGAGTATGCCTAGAACAGAACTGAACCAACTGTCAACAAAGATAAACATTAACGAAAGTGATCACAACTGAACAAGTTGTGCTTCACTTCGAAAACAACAGAATTGATATCACATGTAGGTTACGCTCATGTCATAGCCTGACTCACTGACCGCTCACATTGCATTATCTAATATCAAATAGATTCTTTGTTTATAGATTCTGTGATTCTACTTTTGCACTGACAATTAAAGTTATCATATGTTTGATTTGCATGAAACTGGTATCATATAGAGACCCTCATGACAAAAGACATTTTGTTGAACAAAGCTTGTCATTTTGTTCATCGGGTGTGGCACTGACTAATGACTAATGACCAATGACTAATTGATCTATTTTTTGTAAATGTAACTAAACATTTAGGTCATGGAATCAGGACATTGTAAGCATGCATGCCAAAATTTGTCATGTTAGCCTTCATGATTGGATGCCTTTTTTTGGCTGCAGGTGATTGTATATACTAAAATTCTATATCACATAATCTAATCAACAACATTACAATAGAACCTGTTTAAATTAAGATAAAAAAAAATAATATTTGACTGGCAGCTGGCAGGCTGTAAACGATAAACAGGTTCTACTCTTTGTGTGTGTGTATGAAAATAAAATGACTGATATAATTCTTCAAAATTTACTTGTGTTGTGTTTTATGGAAGAATATAATAAGTCATATAAGTTTGTAACAACATGAGGGTACATAATAAATAAACATAATTTTCATTTTTGTATTAACTTATTCTTTGAGTTGGTACATTTAGTCTTACTTAAAACCTCATTGGCAGTAGCCTTTAAATGAAGAGAATAAAGCATTGCATGTTTATAAAAATGTTATTTTGGCTTTGCCAGCACTGAGATGAGCTTATTTTCTGGATGACTGGCACTTCCATCAGAGTTTAAAGACAAACTTAACATTGCTCTTTATCAAGGGCACTTTGGGAGAAGGCATAAATGTTGGGCTATGAGCCTGCCTTGAAATGACAGTTCTCCGTGGTCCTCTCACCCAGTAACAGTTCAGTGCTATTTGGTTCATGGGCTGTGATCTCTAAAAAGAAAGGATAGAGTAACATCTTTCTGTGAATCACAGACAGGATGGCACAGACACAGAGCGACAGGATACATACTGTAAGACATGCATTAACAGCAGTTGTTACCTCCTAAGTTAATATGTAGCGTGTATAGTGTATCTAGTGTATATGTAGATTAATACAAGCATTGGTGTCAAAACATTGTTCATTGTGTTTTGATCAGCATTTTGACCAGCCTGACATAGCAACATTGGCACAACCAATAGTATAAGTTTGGGGCAGGACAAACAGTGACTATTTTTGCAATTTCACTTGCCAGTGATGCAGAATTCACACACCTCACCTTAAAAGAAACATATCTTATCTGACCTGAACCACAAAATTGCTCATTGGATTAGATTATAATGTAGTCAGCATAAATACAGTAAATAATTTTAACTTGAATAAATCCTGTTAAATTAGATATTACCACATCAAGCATGTTACCACATCCATCATCATTATCCAGCTGAACTGATTGTGTTGAAAATACATAAAACCACAAAAGAGGCAAAAACTGAGCAGGTTCTCCCTGTTGTGTGATTTCTCATTAATGTGAATGGAGTTTGATTAACCATCAATTCCCTGTGCTGCTATTCACTAAATTAACTACAGCTTGAATCATCCCAGAGGCTTCTGGCACTCATGAGTTTTCTAAAATGGTCAGAAGAAGCTGAGCTATCAGAGCTATCACGGATCTGCCAAGCTCTTTACACAACCAACCATCGATCAGCCAAGCCTCTCTTAGCCAATCACGACTCACCTGCTTACCTGAGTACTGATCACCTGCACCTATTTTTACAAATACAAATTATTTCCTTACCCACAATTTGCATCCAACAAAATCTGTGTCTGTCATTTCGCTGCTATCACCGCTTTCTTGCATTGCAATCTAACGCACAGGCAGACAGTACACTAAGGAAATAAAAATGCATGCTTTGGTGAAAATGCATAGCGGACTTCACTTTACATGAAGAAGAGTGTAAAAATAAAAGTACCTATCAATATTTTACATTTGGCATTGATGCATCGTATCGTTATACATTCGATCGATACATCAATCCAAATCTATCCAAATTCTATTCGCCCCCTGTGTCTTCTCCACTCCAAACCTGTGGATAATACTGACCAGTTACTCACCTGAATATCCAGCTCAGTGTGTGCCGCCATCTTGTCCACTCTCTCTCCATTTCACAAGCTTAATCTTCTGTGAGAATATTCAATATCAGTTAAATCAGTTATTTTATCATCACTGCTATGACTCATCATTCAGTTACCTGTTTAAACTTCTACAATGTACATCTATTGTCTGAGTCTGCTTACCATAACAGAAGACCATATCTAGATAGTAATATGGAGCCATTAGCAGTACTGACCCCATTCAGGAGCTTATGAATACACTATGGCACACACTCACCTCCACTTCCACCTCCTCTGCTACTACTCTGCTACCCAGGATGTATTTTATCCACATGTTCCATCCATTCTCCACATGCTGTGGTGTTTTGTTGTATTTTCTTAAATCAGTAAAACTTCTTATACCACTGAAGTAACTCTAATTACTCCTGATGCATCACTTCCAGCACATGCTTCCCCTGACTCTGGGTCACCACTGCCACCAGCTCAGGCTCCAGAATAGGGCCAAAGAAACCACCTATCAAGTTCAGTTTATCACAGAGAAACCATTAAACCGTTGGCACTTTCATTACATGGTGGGTCCCACCTGACTTTGCATGGGCCTTCTGCACTCCGAGGATCCTGGCTCATTCAACAAAATCCAATAAACTTATGGAGGTATGGAGAAATCCAGAATTGGAGCAATAACTGCTTTCCTGTCTGCTTCTTTCAACATCCCCCAGTCATCGCTAAGTCTCCTCAGAACCTTCATGTGAACTTCACCTCTATAGAAAGTCTGGTTAAACTACAATGTGTGGCATTCCAGCCTCATTCGAGGACCCCTTCCAGCCTCCTTCAGCAACTTATTCTGCCCCATAAAAGCCACCCAGCCACCCCCTCACCGTCTATGGGACACCGACTATGCCATCGACCTCATCCTAGGTGAACCAGACCCCTATGGTAAAATCTACCCGCTCTCCATCCCAAAGTAAAAGGCCATGTAGGAGAACATCCAAGAAGCATTTTTGAATATCTTCATTCTCTTGTCCCTGCAGCCCTGCAACAGCTCCAGGGAGCAACAGTTTTCACCAAGTTGGACATTAGTAGCGCGATATGAGAGAGGGATAAGTGGAAGACAGTTTGTGACCCCTACAGGTCATTTTTGAGTGTTTGGTCAAATGCTGTGGTTTAGTAAACTCCCGTCCATATTCCAGGATTTCATGCATGAGGTTCTCCAGGACTTTGTCAACCAGTTCATCCTCGTCTACATAGAAGATACTGTAGTGAACTCCCAAAGCATGGTCAAACATCGCCACCATGTGGTGAAGAACCTGAAGCATCTGAAAGATTATAACCTCTTCTTGAAAGCTGAAAAAATGCCTCTTCCTCAACCCACCATCCAGTTCCTAGGTTATAATACCAGTAAAATTGCTTATCATAAGGATGAGGGAAAAGCTGCAGCAGTGAAGGACTGGTCACAAAAAAGAACAATCAAAGAACTCCAACGCATCATTGGATTTGCTAACTTGTTGTTAACCTGTGCACATACAGCTCTGTAATCTGCCCCCAACTTCTCTCCTCAAGAATAAGCCTCACACCTTGACTACATTTGCCATGGAGGCTCCTCATCCACCCAGACCCTAGAAACCTTTTATCATGGAGGTAGATGCTTCCACCATGAGAGTTGAAGCAGTAACTCAGTACACCAAACAAAACACCAAAACTGATGCCTTCTCTTATCTTCACACTCCAGAGGAAGACATTGATGACCCAGAACCTATTTTACATTCCAGGTTTTTGTTAACCCTATACAATGGAACCTGAACCTGCTCTGCTGGGGTGTTCTCCCAATCTCCAATATGTCCCAAGAGCTCATCATAACTCTCTTATCCACTCTGTTCACACTTCTTTGTGCACTGGTCACTCAGGGGCCAATGGTGCCTTCTCACTACTTAGGAACAGTTTTTAGTTTCCCTTCTCTGCCTGTTCCCAACTGTCACTTTTCAACCACATATTTAGACATTTTGAATAATTTATATCATGCATTTTGAGGGCCTTCTTTTATCTCCTGACCGTAAGCCCCTGACCTTATTTCCTAAGAACCTTCTGTCAGACCTCTGGGCCGAGTATACTCTCTGTCAACCTTCCACAGAAAACATCCCCTTTCAGTGTGTACTTGGCTACCAAACTCTTCTGTTCCAGTTTATCTCTGCACCCAGAGGAAGAGGTCAACCTCCATTTTGGGATCCCTGGCCCTCAGGAGTGGGCTGTGGCGGGGTGTACTGTCATGGATCTGCCAGGCTCTTTTCTTAACCATTTACCAGCCATTGATCAGCCAAGCCCTTTTCTCAGCCAATCACAACACACCAGCTTACCTGTGTTTCCATGGTCGACAGATTTCTTCAGTGTTGTCCCTCATGGAGTTTCTCCAGTCTCATCGCCTCCTATGTCTTCCCCACTTCAAACCTGTGGATAATACTCACCAGTTACTCACCGAGCTAGATATCTGGGTGTGTGGCACCATTTTGTCCACTCTCTCACCATTCTATGTGTTTCATCATCTGTAAGGACATTCAATTAGTTAAATCAGTTAATTTATTATCGCTGCTCTGAATCATCATTCACTTACCTGTTTTTACACTTACACCTCTACGATTTGCACCTGTTGTCTGAGTCTGCTTGCCATAACAGCAGTATTTTTGAAGGAGTGTACAGAAACAGTTTGAACCGGATTCATCAGATGAATGACCTTTCATACACCTTTTTGGCTGCAGAGCACTGAGATCTTAATTTAAGAGATGTTAAATATTTTACAGAACCAATTTACAGTGAAATCCCTGTGTCTCTGGTGGGATTAATTTGAATTTATTTGTCTGATTCTCTGCTGTGCTCTGTGGTCTGTCTGTGCCCCTGTCTGGGCTGAAAGTACCGCTAGATGTAGGATTGAATGAGTGCATTGTGTGATAATTGCACCACTGGAGACAAAACCATGGCTGTACTGTTACAGATGTTTCTGTAAAAAGCTAGGATGTTTCCAGAACAAAATGTCTGCATGTATTTGGGAAAGCATTAATTAAAATGTTTAACCCATATGGAATGTAATTGTATATTTGCAAGAACACAATAACAACAAAACACAACTTGACAAATCACATTACATTTTTCTGTTCCAAGGAGAAGCCAAGCCACTACACTCACAACACGATGTTTATAAATCAAACACACAATAAAGAAAGGCAAGTTCAGGTACCTTACCTCTCTGAGTTTCCTGTGTCTATCCTTGCTGTCACTATGTCGATCTCTTTCTTTTCCTTCCTCCCCTGTATGGCTGGAGTACGAAACAGTCCTCCAATCTCGAGGTGAGTTAGTGATGCTGGCAACTTTGGATTCAGTGGTGCTGTTCTCCTCTGTCAATGACCTGGATGACCTACGTGTGAACATACTTTTCTTTAATGCTTTAACCCTCAGGCTTTCGCTCCCATCAGCCTCTGAGCAGCACCATTCAGGACTTTTTTCTACCTTCATGTTGTGTCCTGTGGTGTGACACTGGAATACATGAGGCAAGAGGTTCACATCAGTCTTGATCTGTTCCACAATGCCATTATCAGCTGTTTTCCCATTAGGCTCTGGTTCCTGAATCTTCTCATCCAGTTTATTAAGCTTTGACAGGACCTGTGAAATCTCACCTCGTACCCCTGAAAGAGACTCAAGCTTCTTTTCGATCTCACCAATCCTGAGAACTAGCTTGCAAACACTCTCTTTGAGTTCATCATCTGAGTTCTCCAGCAAATGGACGTGATGATCAAGCTTGATGCCAGTTTTGCCCAGTTTGATTGTGTTATGGTCAGGTGAGCTGTCACCATCTGATTTCATGATCTGAGACAGTGAGCCATTACTGTTGTAGCAAGATGACTGCACAATGCCAATGGAGCCACACACACTAATGTCATCCAAAAAGCGGAAGATGTCACTAATATCATCACTGACAATTTCAGAATCATCATCGGAGTGTTTGAATGGCAGACCTTCTCGATATTTAGTGTGACTGATGTAGTCTTTCGATTTCCTGTGTTCAGACTGTTCTGTCTGTGTACCTACACTCATACCGCTGTCTGCATTACCTTGCTGAAATGATGGACAGTTGATGCTCTTGTCCTTATACCTTTTCCCAAACTCTATTTTCTCAACACTTGGTCCACAAGTCACAGAAGTCATGTCTTTTATTTTGGTTCCATTGGACTTTTTGGGGAAACCTGAGAGAGAGGCAGTAGGTTTTTCTTTTGCACATTGAAACTGTTGATTGTTGTCCATGGTGGTGATGTTATGATGCTGATTGTCTTTTGCTACCTTACCATTCACAAAGGATATCTTAAAGTCAGGGCCTTCTTCAGCACTGAGGCTCAAGCTCTTCACAGGCCAGGCTGGCTGTTTTCCATGCCTGCTAAAAGTTGTCCTGGTGCTCACACACTCAGAGACTGTTGTAGGTCCAAAATAAGTGGAAGCTTGCAGGTCATCCAGGCTCTCATGCTTAACACGTACTTTTTTCTGGATGGGTGAGTTGATGGGTTCAAAGTAAGGGTTGCTGTATGGCAGCTCAAAACTGTGATTAAAAAAGGTTGGAGGCTTATGCAGCTCCCTCCTGTGATAATCTCCACCAGATTTGGAATTTGCTGTACGTTTCGCGGTGATCACACGGGGTGAAGAGGCAACAAGGTTGTGAAAATCCTCTTTAAAAATATTCCGCTTTTGCACACATGAGTGCATGTTGAAAGGCTCTCCACTAGACACAAAAACATCCTTCATCCCTGGACTGACATGCAGAGAATCTTGGTCCGTTGTGGACTCACTGTCAATGTTCATGGGGAAGTAAGTGCTTTGCATCTCACATGGAGGACTGACACTGGAGTACTGTGGTAAATGCTGCAGCTTATCTAGTGATGCAGCCCTACATTTAAGATCCTTGGTGACTCCCAAGAGGAAGTTTGGGTCTGAGGTTGGAATGAACTGTTGGCAGTTGTTGCAGTCAGTCTTAGGACAGGGTGAATTCTGAGATGAATGATGACCCCTGGTGTCCAAAAGGTTATACACCCTGTCATTTTCATTGAATTTGTATATATCCGTGTCAGATCGACAGGACTCAAAGGATTGGTTTTTGTGAAATTTGGGTCTTTTACCCATTGGCAGCTTGTCTTTGGCCATACCTCCATTCATTTGGATGAGATTAAACATTGTGACAATGTCTGCCGCCACCATAAGTTTCTTGGACTGTTGATCCTCTACTGAGCACCTCATCTTGTCTTTGAATAAGGTTGCAGGGAAAGCTGGATCCAAACATGCTGTGTAGAATAACAAACTCCTTAGTTTAGCCAAATGGACTAAGTCAAACCTGGCACACAGGGATTTACAAAGGTCTTGATATGAAACCATACTGTACTTAGTATCCAATTCCTCTAAAATCCTCATGAGAAAGAGGGAATACTCTGGCATGGCATCCATTGCTGTTTTGGGTGTTATTTTTGTCAAAAAATGACAGCCTGCAGGAGACAGATGAATGATTAGCAACTGAGAAAGGGACCCAGCAAGTACAAGCCTATATCAACACACAGGACCATAATAAACAGATATTAAGAGGAACATGTCTCCTTCATCCAGAAAAGTAGCCTATGAAAATTTTGTGGTCCAAGCAAAAATGTTTTTGCACTTCTAGACAGTACCATGCAACATCATTATCCACATAAAATTATGTACTTACATTTAATTAAACAGTAAATGACTTTATATTTACAGATGTAAATTTTCATTTTCTAATTTTCAGCATGCTTTATATTTTCTATTCTATATTGTGTTCTTGTTAAGCCTCGACAGGAATCATATTAATAATATTTTTACAGTGCAGCATCAGCTGCGATCGTGGGGCAACAATGAAATTGAATTGAAATTTAATATTGTCAAGGACAATAAAATATTTTGATGTCCTTAACAATATGAAAAGAGAAAAAGAAAAAAGATGCATTGTTTTCAATTTTAACATGTTATAAGGAGGTTGAGCTACTGAGGTATATATTTAATATGCGAAAAAGCAATAATTAACAGATGTTTTACACATGCAGCATTGCAGCTTCCGTTTTATAATATACGGGTAAATCAATTAGCAGTGCCAGTATGCAGGAATGAAACCCTGTCTCTTTGCCTTGGATAAAAAGATTCGACGCGTAAATACAGTACAAATGGACAAATGTGCATTAACAATCCTTCCCATGAGACAAAGCTACTAGAGGACGATACTGAGTAACGTAAAGACATAAGAGAATTTAAAAGCTTACAAAGTATGGAAAATCTTTAAAAAATGTTTTAATATTAACAAATTAAGGAATAAACACACATACATACACACACCTATCTGCTGTCCTCTGGAACAAGACTGGAAAGCTGGACAGAGATCGTTAAACTAAAAGAACGTGCTGCAAAGTGCATCATTAATCCACATTTCTTTGCAGTTGCATGGTACAGCACTGGCATTATATATCCTTGCTTGCAATGTCCTCCTGCCAAATGGGAATGTAAAGGAATGGCTTTCGCCTTTATGTGTATCCCACACGGATTGCAGAGTTTGGTGAGCTGCTTTCTATCCGCCTGAGGGAGCTCAGAGAGCTCAACTCGTCTTTGTTTGCAATTAGAATGACGTAATTTCACCTTAACTGCAGCCACGATATAGTGGAGATTCAAAAAAAGACAAGCCGAAATGAAGTCGCATTATCCGCGTTACATGTTTTGGCAATTAAGAGAATGCGCAGAGTGACGCGTCAGTGGCTCGTCAACGCTCATCGGATTGCAATACATTTATTGCAGTGCAGACAATATATTCTTAATCAAAAACAGTTTTGTTTATTTTATAACTAAAATATTAGACATTCTTGAAACATTATAAATGGGTCGTAATTTTAAACGAATGTATTTGTTTTAAGTTTTGTTGAAATCTTAATGTGTGATATTTAAGTTTTTTGATAAGAACATATATACATTTTGTACAAATTTTGACGTTCACGCTCCAATGCCCCTCTTAAAACACACACACTGAAATACAACATTTAAAAAAATAATCTATGAGGTAGGCAAGATAGACCTTAGAAATTCTTGAAACAGTCATACCTTTTAGTTCTTACAATTTTTCCACACAAGCAACTTGTAGTGCATTCAATGCATGCAGTTTATACAATTATGAGTACATGTGTTCCCTGGGAATTAAACCCACAACCAACGTAATTCTCTACAATCTATGTAGATGTTAAGGTAGGTTGGTCATTGGAATTAAATAATACATGAAAAAAGCATAAAAATAAAACAATTCCTACATTTCCTAGTGGGCTTTGGGAAAAAAAAACATCTGGTTGGTGCATTGGTAAGGAAGCCATTGCCCATGAGTTGTGACCTGCCAAATAATACATTCTTGGGTTTTTTTCTACAATGACAATCTCAACTTGACCTTACAATGTGCCTCAAACAGTGCCTCAACTTGGGATGCACAGATGAGTTGAAATTATGGAAATTATGGATTTATAATTTGATCAATAAGATTGTATCATATTTAATATCATCAAGTTTGGTGCCAATGACATGCAATTCTTAGGAGGAGTATTTAAAAGTTCACTGCATGCCTTTTTCAGAAAATCCAAAATGGCCAATTATCTGTTGGGCGGAGCTAAGTGGTGAAAAGTGTGAAAGTTCTACAGGTCGACATGACAGATACACGTACCAAGTTTCGTAAAGGACTGTGCATGTATGTATGGTATATGCACCATCTTTTTGTGCCCCTTTTTGTGAGCCTTTACCTGGCACTAATAGTGACAACTCTGAGGTGTGTGACAAATTTCAGGACTTTTTGAATATGTTAAGGGACCCAAAGGCCTCAAGAACCTTGAAAAGAAAACAATAGGGCCCTTCGTTCGCACTCAGTATTTGGGCCCTAATTACCACATGTGCATATTCTGCATCATGCATATTTAGAGTTTCCTTAGGATTATTAGAGCCCAAGCACTGAAAGTGTGAAGGGCTCTATTGTTTTGATTATTATTAATTTTCCTTATTCTTTTTTTTTTTCAAAATATGATTTATTGTGGAGGGCTGATGACATTGATATGACTATTGTGGGTCATGGTCATAGTGCCACCAGCTGCCAACAGGAAGTGTGTCACTTAAAACAAACTTTAAAATAGTCAACTTAAATTTACCCAAGTTGCTTCATACTTGATCAAATAAAGGTATTGAAAATGCTAAACTATAAATGTATTGTTGATATCTCAAATGGTGTTGCCATGGCAAGGCAATTAATGTATGGCAATAAATAAAACAGAAAGTGTCTCATATTTTCTGCATTGAGTGATTTACATCAACCTGTTTGGTGTTGGTGTTGTGGGCTGATCACAATAATGTGACTATTGTGAGTCACAGTCATAACAATACCAACTGGCAGCAGAAAGTGCCAACAGACTTAAAACAGACTTTAAAATAGTCCTCAATTATTTTTGGAATTAAATGCATGTGACAACTATGCATCTTTTTCTAAGAAGCTTTTCTGACAATGGCGCTGTAGTACTTGGGACCATCGCTGCTTGCAGCTATATTATTATATTGACCTTCTATTGCCACCATAGCTTAACATGGTTTATGTAGCTGGTTAATTATTTAAGGGTGCTGCTTCTAAGATGACACAAATTCATTGGATGTCATGCATACCATGCATGAGTTTCTGGAAAATAGCACTACAGCTTTGTTATTAGATTTTCTCACCATTTCTACATTGTTTTTATTAGATTCATTAGATTATCAGTTGACACTTGTTTAAACTATCAGTGACCACACATCACTCTCACCATATCGATATCATTGCTTCTAACAAATCAATATTGTATTAGCGTTCATGCAGCATTGCTCTACACGCTTGTTACCATTCTGCTGGTGTGGCTATGGAATGGATCTTGCCTTTTGCTGACTGTCACAGATGTGGTGGACACCAAGAGTGTACACAAATACACAAATACCCAAGCAGAAAAAAGACTGTATAAAGAGGCATGTTTAGGTATAAATGTGCTATGACATCATTTAATCATTCAGCATTCAATGTTTTGTTCCTTTACAGAGGTAGAGAGAAAGCATCCTGGGACCTGTTAAAATATTAATGATTCAAAACGAAATGGTGGTGATTCAACACACCGCTGCAATTGTTAATTGTAAAACAGTTGTTAAATGTTGTACAATGCTGAAATATGAAAGATTGAAATGTGTTTAATTTATAATGAGCTGCATATGCAAAAAATAGGAGCATTTACTATTATTTGATAAATACCTGAACAACAGCAGAAGTGTGATTTACCAGCCTAACACATGCATGAAAAACAAATATTTTTAAGTATCATATGGTCTGAATAAAAGTACTGAGAACAGTTATCAGGCACGTTTTTTTTTTTTGCACTGAATGAATGACGGTGCTAAACTTGCCCAACCTAAACTATGCTAACAAAATCTCTGATGAATACTCTTAATTTTCCAGCTGACTAAACAGTGTCAGTTGAGGACAGGCTCAGTGGAAGTTATCCCATTCCAAAGGGAAACACATCAAACTGCCAAAAGAACCATGAGCGTAAGGTTGAACTTTTGAGGACTATTACTGGATCTGTTGTCATTTTGTGCTATGTTTTGATATAGGACCTCTGGCTTTTTTTTATTATGATTTATGTTTTATTACTTTTCTATGTACTTCTTGTGTTAAGTGTTATAGCAGGATGATGGTTGTTGTATATGTTTATGTATTTTATAGATACTGTATATATATATATATAGCACAGTTTTTCTGTGCTCTTTTTTCCATGTGTTTAATATATAGCACCTAAACAAGTTCTTTGAAAAGCATGTCTATGTTCTTTATGCCCCATGTTTAGGGTGGTTTAACTAATAATAAACATACATTTGCATGGGATCAAGACACTACATTTGGTTTGATGCTATTTGGAACATCTTCAGTGTGACTGGGGTCTAAATTTAATGTCTAATCACGCCAATCTAATTGGCCCCATGGCAGTGCTTGATGTGCATTAGGTGCACCTGCAAGTATATTAGGGCATCTTTAGTGTGTCATCAACTTCTTTGTCTGAAGGAGACGTAGACAGGTGCCCCTGAGGTCCCCTTAGTGTTTGACACTATGGGGAATGCAATACCAACTGCTCCATGCTAAGGGGAGACACAATCATCATAGGCAGAATGCAACAGCACTCTAAGAACAGGTCACTCTCTGTAGTGAGGGTGCTAGACACCCTTAATCCCAAGGACTGACATTTGAGGACTAATCCTTTAATAGTGAAGGTGCCACTCAGCACACACCTCCATCATCGCCTAAACGCAGAGCCTACTAAAAAAGCAAAGCACACTATATACACAGGGAGTTGTTTGACATGGAATTTGAACAGAGTTCTTCCAGGCTAGTGTCTGCATGCCATCCTAGCTAGTCTCTTACTGGCATTCTAGCTAGTGTCATCCTAGCTAGTGTCCCACAATAACAAAATAAGAGTGCTACTCACACAACCCAGAGAAACAAAAATTCAGAGGGGAGCTTGAGAATGATTGGCCCAAGCCACATGAAAGTGAATCCTCTTTTCCCTTCCTGAGGGTCTTACGGGGAGCAGAGGACCCTCTGTAGAATGAGTGCTAATCTATTCGCGCTAATAGAGCTCTGCAGGGACAGAGAACCTTCTATAGTGAGGGTGCTACTCCACACTGATACGGTAGAGTCAGAAATCCAAGGGTGAGCTGGCTGACAGCTACTTACAACCACTGTAAATTACTGTTCCTGGAGTAAAGTTCTGGGGAGGTGAAGGTATTATAGTGAAGGTATTACCTCAGACTTCCCCTAGGACCAGAAATCCAAGGGAAGCACTGTTTGAAACTACTGAGTGCGGGGCAAGGGAACCCCTAGCATGACAGACCTGCTCTGTGCTTGACCCACACCTCAAGATGGTGAAGCTTTCTGGGGGGAGGATCCCCTATAGTAAGGGTGCTCCAACACAACCCTGAAGATGCCATTCAAAAAGGAGCCAGCTAATTAATAACTGCCGTTGTACAACACACCATCCCCTTTGCCAGCCAGAAGAAGGAAACGCTGAGGCTGAGTGTAGACGAGCCAAGTCTCAACAGCACCAAGACCCAATGCACAGGTGTGAGAAGTCCCTGCAATATGTGCACTCAGCTCCTGTGAGAACTAAGCACACCTGTTCCCAGGCAAACCTGGGTGAAGAAAAAAATGAAAAATTTGTGCATGTCATCAGGTGTCAAAAGCCTCTGACACAGAACCATGAGCTTTCTGAAGTTCTTTGCAGCTGGGTCTATTGACACAAGAACAACAGATAAACGACTCCTGTTTTGAAAACAAAAAGCTGATGACAAGAGCTGAATACTATGCAGCTTCCCTAACATACTTGCAGGTGCACCTGATGTGCATTGAGCACTGCTGTGGACCAATTAGATTGGTGTGATTTGACATGAGAACATTGGATATTTCAGGACCGTCATGGGTATAATTCTGATTCAGTCACAATTTGATTCCAATGGGACTCAAATGCCTCTCCATTTTCAGCAACCAAGTAAGGGTTCATTGGTAAGTTAAATTCATTGGTAAGTTAAATTGTCTGTCTATTTTTTGTCTGTACTATATTGAATATAAACAAAATACAACAGAAATAGAAAAAGCAGATATAATTGCTATATCTGTGTTGTTTTCTAAGGATGGACACTAAAACTTCCATGCACACTAGACTTTCCATATGCCAATACAATGGTCAGCAATTCTGATACCTAGGAGTATTTTTTCTTTATACAGTTACACTTAAGAATATACACAGAGTGTCACAAAAGGTTGGTTGTCACTGTCTGTACATTTGTTGATGAAAATATATTTTTACATTTACTACATTTACTACTACTACTTTTTACTACATCAACTTCAATAAAGAAGTACAGCTTGATGAAAGATTCAGAGGACAAATATTTTCCTTTGAAATAATGTACACAGATGAATCATACTTAATAAATAAAATCAGATGTATGTACATGCAAGTAAATTGGTTTGGTTTGATTTCCTGTTGACTTTTATGATTGTTGAATTCATGTTTATTCATGTGCAATGGATTCATAGAACTTTAAAAAAAGCACAGTATATTTAAAAAAACAAAACTGAGATTGACAGTTGTACTTTATTAATGAAAGTGCAATAAAAACACATTTTCTGATTGAGATAGGAAACAGTTTGCAGGGGTGTGAAAAAATGAATTCTAATCACATAACAGCAGGGGAAAACAAAGCAAATAAGAAACAATATAAGAGCTTTGTAAGATGTTTATTTTGTAGAGGGTTCTGAATTGGATTTGATGCACCTCTGAGTCATTCCACTGATTATACAATAAAAAGGTGCAGCGCAAAAGTGTTTGAGCTTAATTTCTCTTTTTATGCCTCCTCAGGAGTTTGGTATATCTTCTCATTAGCTGCTGATGAGAAATTTTAGAAGCTATACTAAATGAATCAATTAGTAGCAGGCAATCCAGACGTCCTACATCCATTCATTCTTTTGTGACATTAGGGCTCTGTTCTAAATCCTACTGAGCTACTGATGTAGGCAGCATTGTAAGGTGTGCTTATGTAGGCAGAATTATGCTGTTTCTGTTCTTCAGACATGAAGGATATCCAAAAGGTAGGTTCTTGGAACAAAGAGGAAAAGAGTCATGTGATCTATAGACCAAATGAACAAATTCTATGGAAGTATTGGGAAGCAAGCCCACAATGCAAAGCAACAAGCTCAGTAAAAATAAATTCAAGAGGGAAGACAAAGAAGTGACAAATTATAAATACACAGTAAAAATTATTAAATAAATTTCATAATATTTTTAACCCCCACAACAAATAGGATTAGATTTAGCCCATTTGTGCATCATAACAAATTATCTTAAATTATTTTAGTATATTATTTAACACAGTGGGAATTTCATTTGTTATGCCTGTTAACAACAGTTGTTTTGAAGTTGAGTTTATTCTGTCTGCAAAGGCATCACCTTTTTTAATTGTTTTGAATGTCCTTAAAACATTCTTTAAAAAAGGTGCTTCATGCTTCACAGCCTTTATTTTTTAAAGTGTATAGTGGGTTTTGCATTTGCTTCAAAAATATCAGCATCAAGCTTATTAGGACTACAGAAATAGAGCAATAAACAGACAAGTTTATTCCATATTGAAAACACAAAAATGAGATGTGGATTTTACAAACTACAAAACATGTTTGTTAGTTTGATAGGACATGTTGATGTTTGTCAGAACAATGCCAATTAGAAGAATATCAGTTACATTAAAAGGTTTTCCTATTCAGATACTGGTACTCATAAACGAAACATTCACGACCTGGCATTAAAATACTACATTTGTACATGAAAGTGAACAGGTATTTATTAAGTGTGGTAAACTACACCTGAAATGTAATGCATTTAATCCATACCAGTGAGTACTGAACACACACACTGCAATTTGAGAACACACACACACAGCCAAAGCAGTGGGCAGGACTGCAGCATCCAGGGAGCAAATGGGAGAAAGGTGGTTTTATCAAGGGCACCTCGGTCATTTCCTGCTGGCAGTGGGAATCTAACCTGCAGGTTGACTCACTAATCATTAAGCATGCTAGAGCAGTGACAATTTATAGAGAAAGCTTTGACAGACATATATGAATGCTTCTCAAGAGGATCTGTCATCAAGGGAAGAAGGATATTATAAGCAGAATAAAAATGAGGCATATGTTATAAATACAGTATGACCACATGGGGAAGATGAGGTCATAGCTAAAGATGGCCTGTTATACTTATGGTATTGCTGTTTGTAAGTAATAATGTTATAAGCATTTTCATAAATTTTATTCTTTTTAACACTAGGTCACACTGACCCCAAACTTTGTAGGTAATCTTAGACTATAGTGATGATGAACCATACCAAGTTTCTTAACAATACACAATTGTGTTTGACATTTTATGACAAAATTTACAATGGTCAACGTCCAAACCAAATGACCATGGAACATCAGATATCATCTGACTCAACATGCCTCAAGGAATCTAAAGAGTAATCTAAACCACTCTTATGATTTTAGACCAAAGTTTTAAAAAGTTATAAGCAAAAATAGTCATTTTTCATATCCCAGGACAAGTAGATGGCACTATGACAAAACTGCATGCACCCTCAGTTCATGACTGTGATGACACACACCAGGTTTTGTGTCAATACACCAACGATTCAACCTCACATACATTTTTCGTAGATGCGATATACAAGAACGGAAAAAGGGGATACACACAAATTCAGTAACTTTTGTCATGGGTGTCTCTAGGACAAACACTGTAGAAAGAGTTCAAAAAATGGTTTAGGTTACGTATGTAACCCTGTTCCCTGAGATGGGGAACGAGACGCTGCCTCAACTTAACGCTATGGGGAAAGCGCTTCTGGCACATCTGAGTCTGAAAATGTGTAAAACCAAGCCTATTTATAGGCAAGTTCAAGGTCATGTAACATAGCATTGCACAACACAAAGGCTTTAAAAAATGCCTGCAAAATATGCCATCAGCTTAGGTCTTAAGAAAGGTCATGCAGATGTGACCGAGATGTGGCGAAGCGAAGCAGCGTCTCATTCCTCTTCTTAGGGAACAGGGTTACATACGTAACCCGAGATGTTCCCTTCCAAGGAAACTCGACGCTGCGCCAGCTATGGGGAAGTAATAACCACTATGCCACAGTGAGGGAAGGCCTGCCCCAGATGCTGTGAAACATTGGCACAGAGCATAGGAACAGATTTAGACTTGTCAACCCAGGAGGACCTGGGTGCCTAGAGTTGAGTTCTAAACTATAGTTTACTAACTATACTAAGTCTAAGTCTAACTATAAAATCGAATAAATGTGGGGACCAGCCTGCTGCAACACAAACATCACTTAGGGATGCTCCCCTAGACATAGCCTTAGATGATGCTACACCCCTGGTAGAAGGGGCTCTACTGCCCATAGGTGACACAAGGTCACAGGCCTCATAGGCCAGAGTGATAGCATCTGTGATCCAGTGAGATAGGCGCTGCTTTGTAACCACACAACCTCGGTTGGGGCTATCAAAATAGACTAAGAGCTGAGAGGTCTTACGCCACTGACCTGAGTGGTGGACATAAATCCTTAAGGCTCTGACAGGACACAACAAATGAAGCCTCTCCTGCTCTGGCAAATCAAATGGCGGAGGACAGAAGGCTTGAAGTATCACTGGGTGACCAGCCACAGTGGGCACCTTGGGGATATAGTCTGGTCTATGGTGCAAAATGGCTTCAACAAAGCCAGGGGCAAAATCCAAGCAGCAGGATTCATAGATAGAGCCTGTAGATCACCTACTCTTTTGAGCAATGTAAGAGCCAAAAGCTGAGCCACCTTTTGGGCCAGAAACAAATCCAAGGCTGACTCCAGGGGCTCAAATGGAGCCAAAGATAAACAAAGATGAACAATAGTAAGGTCCCAAGAAGGGACCAACGTGTGACAGAAAGGCCTCAGCCATCTGGCACTTTGCAGAAAATGAGACATCAAAGGATGTCTCCCAATAAAGAGTTCCATCGACAGGTTAGTGGCTAGCAGACACAGCGGCCACATAAACCTTTAGGGTGGCAGGATCCAACCCTGCAGAAAGGTGTTCTTGAAAGACCCGGGTTGGCCAGAATGACAATACTAGAAGCAGCCGAACTCGGTCCTGGCAGACCCTGGCTAGGATTTCTGGGAGCAAGGCTATTAGGGGAAATGCATGCAGACGAAACCTTGGCCACGTCTGTACCATGGCGTCCTGCCTCAAGAGAGCTTGATGAATGAGGATGAACCAAAGGGGACAGTGTGTTGACTCCTCAGAGGCGAACAAATCCACTTACTCTCTACCATATCTCTGCCAAATAGACTCCACAACTTGTCTGTTCCCAGATTCGCATGCCCTGTGATATATATCACTCTGATGGCGAGCAGCCTGGTCTCTACTCAAAGAAGGATCTGTTGTGCCAGCCTGAACGGGGATGTGAACGCAGTCCTCCTTAGTAATTCAGGTATGAGACCACTGTTATGTTGTGGTGTCGCTGGACACTGCGTGTAGGAGACAATTGTGCCCACATCGTAATGGAGTCCCAAATTACCCTTGAAAAAGTAGTTCTCTGAACTAGAGAAAGCATGCTGTTCTTGGGGTTGAGTCTTATCCCCAAGCATCCGATGAGCTAAAAAAAACATCTCAATGCCGTGTAGCTAGTTCGCCTCATTAATATATGGAAAAAACAATGAGATTTTCTCTCAATTCTTGCTGAGTATTATGGTGCGTTCAGCTGTGGTTTTCCTCATCCCGTCCTCTGTTAAAATTCCCCTGGGCACTTTAGCAGGTCAGTCACAGAGCCTAAAAGAGCTTATTTCCTCTGTTCCCACTGTGGTGCGGTGTCTTTTTAAAGATGTCCTTCCTTCCCTGTGGTCCTGAATGTGTCTGATATATCGCTCCCTCAGACTGTCATGATTGGTGCCTTAAGTATGTATGGGGGATACGCTGGAAGATAATCTGCCGGGGTCCGTCCCCACAGAATTTACAGCCCCTGTTATGCTCGTTCCAGCCGGTAGCGTTCTCGGGTGCGACAGCTCACTCCCAAATGGGTGAGATTGCTGTCTCATTCAGGACTCGTGAGGATGATGCAATGTCAGTCGCAGCATCAGAGGATGCACTGCTTCTCTCTGAGGATGATTCTCCTTAGGCTCTGCTTTCTCTGGGTGGAGCTCAGGAAGAGGTGGATGAGGAGCTAGCAATAGTGCTGTGTTGGGCAGCAGCGAGCATCGGATTGGAGTGCAAGCCTCCTCCCTCTCCCGAGTGCTTGCGGTTTAATGACTAATATCTGAAGTCGTGCCCTGCCCCGATGCCTTTCTTACCTGAGATGCACGATGAGCTCACAAAGTCGTGTTCGTTCACTGCACGAACACGCTTTGCAGGGTTATCCGCCTTCACTACCCTTGACAGCAGAGCGGCCAAGGGCTATCTTGAGATTCCCCAGGTGAAATGTGTGATTGCGGTGTGATCTTTCCCCATAGAACGACCTCCATGCTATGGAGA
Source organism: Botia almorhae (assembly GCA_036877575.1). Classification (NCBI taxonomy): domain Eukaryota; kingdom Metazoa; phylum Chordata; class Actinopteri; order Cypriniformes; family Botiidae; genus Botia; species Botia almorhae. The sequence goes on from JAZGTJ010002110.1 coordinate 41,791, forward strand.
TCATGCAAGTCCATCAGGCCAAGACTCTAAGGGACCTGACGCACCAACCAACCTTACTCTATGGGTGACCAAGGTCATGGCGCACGCCCTGGGTCAGACAATGTCCACACTCATGGTCCAGGAAAGACACCTGTGGCTGAATCTTGCAGAGGTGCGTGACAGAGAGAGTTCGCTTTATCAATGTGCCCATCTCCCAAGCTGAGCTGTTTGGCAACACCATCAAGGACGTTGCACAGCAGTTCTTGGCAGTGCAGAAGCAGACTGAGGTGATCAAGCACATTCTGCCTCATCGTGACCCGCCCCCGGCCAGGGCCATCAGGCCCCGCACCCAGCCATCTCCTCACCAGAACCGCCCTCCTAAACCCTCCGCTGCTGCTGCTTCCTCCTAGTCAGGAGTCCATCAGAATTCGACCAAGAAGATTTTCCCATAGGAAGGCCGCCCCGCCCACCAGGAGTCAACTAAGAACCCTGACAAAGTTTTAAAGCAGCCCTGAGACAGGCGATCCAGAGAGGAAGCTGCTCCTGAGGTCACCAGAGGTCATAGTGGGGCTCCTGCCCGCGCCACTTCCACCCTTGCCAGCGCCACCAGGAATGCTGGTACCCACCCCCTTGAATAAAGGAGCTATTTCCTCTCTTCCCGGACGGCAGTTAGTCCAGAACACCTCTCAGAATAGCTCACTGATAGCAGTTTAATGCAAACAGATAAGTTCAGCAGACCTGGCTTCAGCCAGCCTTGTACCAGCTCGCTCGCAGGTCCTCTTGGTGGCCCTTAATCTGGACCAACCAGGCCTGGTTCTTGGCACTCGTGCTCCTCTCAATGGCTTCCCTCTGCACATTCCCAAGCCAGGACCTTCTCACTCAGGGACAGGCCACGCTCAGGCATCCCAGATCAGACCTCTGGAATCTTCATGTTTGGCCTCTGGACGCAACGCGGAGAACTTAGTCTTTCATCTGCGGTGATGGACACTATCACTTAGGCTCGAGCTCCCTCTTTAGCTCCCTCTATGCCTTTAAGTGGCATCTGTTCACATTTGGTGTTCCTTCCGTGGAGAGGACCCACAGAGATGTGCTATCATTTTTCCAAGAATGCCTGAAAAGACGCTTGTCTCACACATGCATATTGCATATGTTTGTTAACATGTAGGAAGTAAAATATTTGATTGTAATTGTGCGCTTATTTTTTTCTCCTTTAAATGATATAAACCTAATCTGATCCTATTTTGAGTTGATGCTGTTCCAAAACTGTCCTAGTCACTTTAAAAACTAGAGTTGAATAGATGTGAATGAATGTGAACGGATGTAATATCAACACACTGTGAAATCAAGATTGTAATAAGTTTGAAAGTAAAGCCATTTCGAGTTAATCCTTGTATCAGTGGTTAACTAAGATCTTTTTCAAGTTGGGGGCAGAGATGTGTGAAATCAGAAATTACTTGACACTGCCTTAAATTTACATGACCTCATCTCTCCATTATATTTTTTTTCAAAAGAAAGTTATAAGAAAGCTGTCTTCACATGGGCATCTTGGACGCTTGAAAGCTTTTTTTCTTTAAGTGAATTTGGATGCATGCATTCCCTTTTTCTAAAAAGTATTTAAACAATTCAGCTATGCTGTGCACTGTGTGTTTGCATTGTTTGAATTGATTCCTGATATGTGCCTGTTGTACAATAGAAATGACAGGTTTGTGTACACTCTTTGCAGTGGCACAGTATTAAAAAAACAGTTTAAAAAAAACGCCATGATTTTGACTTTTTGTTTTCAAACCAAATAATTATTATAATTCATGCAACTACTCATGACTACATAATCTGGAAGGTTATCTCAAATCCAAGTCCAGGTTTTTTAATTGCACCCAGATTCCAGACTACTGAAGAAGCTTTAATGTGGAAGTGTGTCTGCTAGAAATGACAGGAAAGAAGCTTAGTATTGTATCAGCTGAACACCACACAAAAGTATAATGTGTCAAGTGGTATTGAAGGGACATTTGTCAGATGCGTGATGCATAGTCTCTTCAGGCAGGGTGTAATCTCCATATATGACCCGCAGGTGCCCGTCTTACTGAGTGTGGTCAGTAGTCATGTAAAATGCAAACAAATCTGGAATGACCAGATAAACACAAACCTATAACCTATGATTGTTGCTGTTTGTATATTTGTTTATATTACTATCTACAAGCATGTAATATCAGAAAACAATGAACTTTCTTTTTCCAAGTACAGTGATAACTTTAGTATATTGTGACGGGGCGCACCGGGGCAATCAGCGTCGCCCTGGCAACAGACCCGCAGCACCTGCCCGAGCTCATCACGGGCGGACCGGGCACAGCTGCGACGCGTCACCCCGCGGCGTTAAAACGCCGCCGCCTTACGCCAAAAGGGAGAGGAAGACCAAGAGTCGTATGGAGAGGAAGGTGAGGAGGGTGCTAAAGGAAGCGATGCGAAGCCTTAGAGTGCCGTCAGCCGGAGTAACGTTGCGTGTCCCCCGCGCCGTCAGAGAATAGCGAGTGGCCGAAAGCCCTCTAAAGGAGCCCGCGCCACCGCACACTCCCGCAGCCAGGAGGGACGCAACCCCGAGCACCAGCCGCACCAGCACCAGCACCTGCACCAGCAGCCAGCCCGGCTGCTTCCCCCACGCACTACACGCCCTTTCATCGTTAATAAATCCACCCTCCGGGGTATTTTTGCACCGCCTATCTTGTCGTGTGATTCCTCACCCGTGACAATATGTACAGTAAATGTCATATGTACATATACTAAAGTTCTCATGATATGTAAGTTTTACATTTTGGAACTGAATAAAAATATATTGATGGAATATTTCATGAGCTTCATGTAAAAAGTTTGTGTGTTTGCTTTATTTACTTTGCCTCTGTAGGTAATAGACAGTAAGGCTCCCTGTGCTTTGGGACTCTGCTATACAGAAGGCAATTTTCATTATATTGTTTTTAAACGAACAAATCCACAAACTTTCTTGTGTTAACGAGCGTGTGGAGCGATACTTTGTTTGCTGATATGGGTAAAGCCAATGGGATTTTTACTGAGAAGCTCAAGTTCCTCAGACAAACTTTTTCCGATACACATTAACATTGGGTCATAATACAAAATCATTTTACAGACAAAAGCCCCAATACTTTGAGCCCATTAAATGTGCATACAAACGTCTCGGGTTACTTGACTGTAACCCTGTTCCCTTAAAAAGTGGGAACGAGATGCTGCGTTTCAATACGCTAATAAGAACATTCTTTGTTCGACCGGTTGTGAAGCATGTGTGTCAAACACGGCAAGAATTGGCTTAAATAACCTCTGCAGGTGACGCAAATGATTGTACGCACCTCCGGGTTATAAATAGATGTGAAATGAACACACCTTCAGGTTATGCCTTTGTCTGAAAGGACGGCCAGGCACGCCTGCAGTGCGGCATTGAGGCGCAGCATCTCGTTCCCGCTTTTTAAGGGAACAGGGTTACAGTCAAGTAACCCGAGACATTCCCTATCAAAAGCTACACTCGATGCTGTGTTTCAATACGCTAATGGGAACGAGAATACCAACACCGCCGCACTGGAAGTGTCTGGGCCCCTCAAGGTTGTGTAGTGTGCGCGCACAAGCATTGGAGAGGTCTCAGACATGACTCTGGGATGCTGACTCAAGGACATGAGAGCCCGGAGTCTGTATATAGAATCTGATAAATGTGTGCGGGGAGGACCAGCCTGCCGCATCACACACTTGCTGTAAGGGGTCACCTCTTGCTAAAGCCATGGAGGATGAAACCCCCCTGGTTGAATGGGCCCTAAGTCCTAGAGGCGGAGCTTGGTTGCGCGCCTCATAGGCTAGAGCAATAGC